>VDFB02000013.1:59748939-59923759 GCA_007258455.2 Sequoia sempervirens | reverse complement strand
GTTTGTTGAGACACTTGTAGAATGATTGGATTTCCCTTGAGCGAATGGGTCTTTGCACAATGTTCTGAAAAATTAAAAAATTGAGTGTTTAGCCTTATATTTATGACATGACTATTCCTATCTACAAATAGGTTGAACAATGATTTTTTTCCAAAAATTTTTACTAAAATGCAAATGCAAAATTCTGATAATGTTGGAGCAAAGTGATTGTTTTTTAATGCAATTTTGAAATGAAAATCTAATCTAAATGACTAAAACACACCTTGATGCAATATGGATGCAATATTTTTGGATTTTTATAATTTTATGATACAAATATGAAACCCTAAATGAGAAATACAAAATAATATAATAATGTAAATCCTAGATCTAGGGTTTGAATGACTACCAAATCAAAAAAAAAAATGATGTAAGAATGTCAGGTTCACCAAAATGAAAAATAAAAATTGTGTGCACCCAAAGGTAAGTAATCATAACCTAGAGTACATTTCTCACATTGGTATGGTTTCATTGGGATAGAGATAAACACGGTGTATAGATTGACTATCAATGTCAACGATGAGCCAATCAGACCTAGATCTATATCCTTTAAGAGGATGGGCATGATTGGAAGTTATTGTGATTGGTTATCCTAATTAAGCTATATTACCTAATGCAATAAATGTAAATTCCTAATGATTGATGAATAGAAATATGGAAGTTCTGATAGATCTGGAAGATGTGGATGACTGTGTACCTACTAAAAAAATTAGTTATAATTGGCCTATAAGGATGGGGTCACCATATGTTGATTGAGTCCATGTAGGGGTGTCCTACTCAACTTTTGGGGTCCTTTGATGTTGGATCTAATCTTCTATTTTCTGCTTGTCCCATTGTCAAAATGTCATAAATAAATCTTGTATGCAATTTTTTGTGTCTTGACATAAATGGTGGAAATAAATGCAACAATGAAAAAATGGATCTCCAAGATCCCTTGAATCCACTTCAAACCTACAATTTGTACATTCACAAAGGGGAAAAATTATGTTCCATATAAGGGCAGCTTGTCTCAGTCAAACCTTGTGCTAGTGTTTCCACTTTTCACATTGGCAATGTTAATGATAAAACTTTGAATGGAAAGGAAGGAAATAATGAATGAACAAGTGTTGTAACTCACCACCCATCAATGGACTCCTTGAAGGGTTGAAGACATACACATCTCTTCAAGAGTCTTGGACATTTCTTTTTTGATTTTCTTGAATGCTTGAAGACCTACAATAATGTTATCCTTGACATAACATGAACATGAACACATAAACTTTGACATGACATTGGACCTTGAATTTCTATAATAATGCTCTAATATGTTTCTCTTGAACTTCTTTTGACAATAATATTGGCTCTAGAATGATAAAAAGACTACCTATATTTATAAATGTTTATCTAATTTCATGAAAATTAGATTCTAAAAGCGAACACTTCATATTTGAATTTTGGATATTAAATTACCACCAATAAAATATTTGAATTTGGGTCCTAGCTAAGGAGTGGGACCCATTCACCCTTGGGTGAATTGGTCTAGGCCCAAACTTCTAGGACACACTTGATCCAAGGTGCTTTAATGATTGAATACATTTGTTTAATATTAGTTCCCCTTTTAGAAAATGGTAAAAATAAGGCTTTGGACAATTATAATTTTATTACCTCCAATAAATTAGAGGGCCAAAATATAACATTGAAATTGTAAAGGTATGCAATTTTCTACACTACACTTTTTAATAAGGCATACTTTAAAATTTACCTCTTTGTATCTAAGGTAAAGTGATCGATGAGAACTCTAATGTTAATATTTGGGAAAAATTATAGGTTTAATGCTATTTTCTTCTTTGTAGCATTTGTTTAAGTATGGTTATGGGGAATTACCGGTCCTTATTAAGGTACCTAATAAGGTACGTTATTGAGAAATCATAATTTCTTTGTTAAAAATTAAGTAATATTGGATCATATCTTTTTTACTAATCTAAAATAGGGGTTACTGGTAATCTCTTGGGGTCGTTTCAAGCTTGCTAATATTTTAAATTAGATCAAGTAGATAAAATTTTCATATTTCACTTATGTAATTTTTGATGTCAAGACATATTCTAATTAGTCTTGTTAACCCCGAGACTTATTTCTTATATTTCATTAAATTCATTTCACAAAAAGAAATTTGCATTGAGTAATTTACTACAATAATAAATTAAATTTAAATAAATAAAAAAATCCAATGAAATATAATATTAGTATTGCCTAAATTAAAATAAAAAGTGATCAATTGGAATTTACTAGAGTGGGCATCTTTCAACTCTTTAATTATTTTATTATGAAAATATTATACGATAATTTTAATTTGCTACTTTAGGCTAAGGAAATCAATTTCTTTGGAGAATATTAAGGAGATAAGTTTAAACTATTAGTTGCATGCTCAAGCATGCAATGATCAGCCAATAGGGTGCACTCTAAATGACTATTGAATGGGTAGTACGTAGGAAAGTTTTTTTTTTGAGTGCAACGGGAGATAAAAATAACCTATAATATTTGCAATTGTCTGATTGATGCGAGGAAGGGACAATGTGCCAATAAGGCAATATGAAATAACTTGAGGTTAGTTCATAGCAAGAGGTTGATCCTATGAATTTGGACTTTATGTAGAATTTAAAGTTAAATTTGAATAGCCTAACCTAAACATATTATAAAGTAGATAATTTTGACAGAGGGATTATTTTATATATTTTCATTTAATATGAGCATTGTAAAGCATTATAAACCTGATGTTGTAGTACACTTGTCTGTTCTTATAATTTCAGATTAAGAACCATTTGCATAAAAATGGGAAAATGGTCTTTGTATTTCACAATGGAAATTTATCAGTTTAAAATTGGTTATGAAATTCTAGAATAAAACTATACATTATGTTGAATGAGTGTTATTATTTGCAATCTATATCCCTTAATTTTAATTTGAGTTAATTAATCATCAATATCTTCTTTTAAATTTGAGAGCATGTGGTTTAGGTATCCCTAGTTTATATAATTATTAAAGCAATGGGTGGAGAAAGAACCTTATGAGGAGGGATCTAAAATTTCCAATTCTACAAAAAATTGGTACATATAAACCATCAAATAAAGACATGGAATAAGCACGTTTTTAAGAATATATTTCAACAAAAAGATTTAGTATTTAAAAAGCTTTCTGGCATACATGAAAGAATTATAAAAAATGGGCTAGATACATACTTGTATGAAAAACAAAGATCTCTTTAGGCAGAATGGGCAGAACTATGTGCAAGGGAAGAGTCTTATTGGAGACAAAAATCTAGAGAGTTGTGGTTACAAGAGGGAGACCCTAATACAAAGTTCTTTCATGCTTCTGCTCAGATTAAGAAATCTTCTAATGCAATCCACTGTATTCAAGAGATGTCTTTAGGTAACTGGCTAACAAAGGAAGAAGATATTAATAATGAAGGTATTAAATTCTTCTCAAAACTTCTTTCATCTCCACAAAATTTTGAGGCCAATAAAACCAATGTTGAAAAAGATCTCCTTGCCATGATTCCTCATATGATTTCCAATGAAGATTATAATGTCCATTTGATGAGGCCTTTTACTTTAGAGGAGTTAAAAGATGTGGTTTTCTCATTACCACTAGAGAAAGCTCCAAGCCTAGATGGTTATACAACTTTTTTTTTTTAGAAATGTTGGGACTTCATATGCTTTGAATTGCTATGGGTTTTGGAAGAGTCAAGAAGAATGGGGTTTATGTTAAAATAGTTCAATGTCACCAACATAGCTATAATTCCCAAAGTCAAGGAGCCTAAAACATTTGCAGAATTTAGGCACATTTCTTTGTGCAATTCTAGATATAAAATTTTCACAAAAGCAATCTATTTGAGACTACAATCTCTCATTCCTAACATTGTTTCTCCTAAACAAGGATGCTTTGTACCAGGAAGATAGACTCCTGAAGGGGAAATAATAGCACATGAAGTCTTACATTCAATAACCACATCAAGACTTCCAACATTCATTATTAAATTAGACATGATCAAGGCTTATGATAAAGTAAATTGGAAGTTTTTCAATTTGGTCCTATTAAAATTTGGTTTTTCTTCACAATGGAGGAGGGTATGTGCAGAATCATCATGGAAAAAAATTTAGAAAAATCAGTGTTAGGCAACTTAACGTAAAAATTTGAATAAGTTATCTATATTATTTCAAAAATATGTAAGAATAGAATTTGTAGAAAATTGAATGTAGTTTCTAAACTACTAGGTTTATTTAAAAATAAATAAAATCTATTTGGCGAAAATTTGAAATTTCAATGCAATAGTACTTAAATTTCAGGGAAAAAATAAGTAGGTGTTTGTCTGACCACCCTAACCATAATAAAATGATAATATTTTTTTATAAGATTTTATATATAAGTAGAGAACTCATGTCGGGATGTGATGCATATTTTTTTGTAATTTTTTTCTGAGTAAATAATTAATTATGACTTTTTTATTACAACTTTTAAAAAATATAAAAACTCGTATGTCTCACCACCTTAACTTGGTCAAAACTTCATGAAATTTATTTTTTATTTTTTTAATCATATAGTATTTGAAGCATAGAATGCAACACATGTTTTGGATTCAAAAAATGTGATACCATTTGAAAGTTATAGATGTTTTTCAATCAGCCTATCGATAAGGACTTTAGTCATAATTCTAATATAAAATGAATAATAATTATTTATTAAATTCAAATTAAAGCATAATTTATATTGGTGGAAATTTGAGAATCTCCTCTAAAAACCCTTTTTCGTTTCATCAATTTTGGGTAAAAAAAAAGTCATCAGCCACATACCCTACAAATAACCATAATATTGCCACTTTTTGGCCCATCATGATCCTGCACATACCTAGGAGATGCGTAAGATCATTTCTTTCTGGGGCCAAATTCTCTATAATAATAAATGGGAGTTCAGTGAGTTTTTTAGTTCTACCCAAGGTGTTCGGCAAGGTGATCCTCTCTCACTAGATTCCTATTCATAATTATGGCTGAGGCATTAAGTAGATTTATTACATTTAGAAATAATCAAAATCAATGGAAAGGTGTACAAATCCCAAATTATTTAATCTCAGTAACTCATAATCTTTTTGCGGATGATACTTTATTGTTTAATAAATCTTTAGTAAAGGAAGCACATCAGGTTAAAAAAGTATTGAACAAATATTTAGTAGTTTCTGATCAAATGATAAATGAGGCTAAATCTAAAGTTTATATTTTCAATACACCCGAAGATTTGAAAAGGAAAATTGTTGGGATATCAGGCTTTGAAGAGGCCGAATTACCTTGTCCATACCTAGATTTTCCCTTTTTTAAGGGATCAAATAAAGCTTTCTATTAAACTAAGCTCATAGATAGATTAAAATCTAGAATTCTTGCATGGAAAGCCATATGGATATCGTTAGCTGGAAGAATTCTTTTGATAAAATTAGTTTTATCATATATCCCTAATTATTTCTTATCAGTTTTTAAAGCCCCTACCTCTATTATTTTGGAAATGGAAAAGATAATATGAACCTTCTTATGGAAAGGCAATATTGACAAAAAGAAAAAGATCCCATTAATTTCCTTAGAAGGTTTGGCAAAAGGAAAAAGACAAGGTGGGGCAAAGGTTCATAATCTCAAATGGAGAAATAAATCTTTTAGGGAAAAACTTGCATGGAAGATGTACACAAGTTTGGAGGCTAAATGGGTGAAAATTTTGCAAGCAAAATACTTGGATAGTACAAACCCACTTAGAATTTTTATGGTGGTTGACCGTCCAAAGGGTTCAACAATTTGGAATTTTATTATAAACAACATAAATCTTATAACAGTTCATTCTTCTTGGGAAGTAAACGATGGCATAAGTGTCAAATTTTGGAAAGATTCATGGTTAGGAAAGCCTCCTTTGGCCTTTAACTAGGAATTGCATGAGACAAAAAGAAATTATGTCCCAAGCCCAGGGGGAAAACTTGTTAGATTATGTTCAGTCCTCAAATCCAATATTCGGAAAGGTAACTTGGTAATCACCACCAATTTTATTGCTAAATAATTAGCAAACAACATTATTTAATAATTCAGTGACAGATAAAATAGTTTATTTATCTTCAAAATCAAGCATAATAATATGGTCAGCATCGAAAGTTTGCTCATATTCAGTTAAAGAAGGCTATGCAGTCTTAGCAAAATCAAATTTCTCATCTGAACCTCAATGTGCTTACAATTTTTGTTGGAATAATAAATTCCTTCCAAAGTCTGGTAGTTTTGCATGGCTTACTTTACAAAAAAGTAATTTTAACAAGCAATTGGCTAGTTAAATTGAGAATTGTTGACCCCTTCAAGTGCCCCTTATTTGGAACCTGAAATAGTTGACCATTTGTTTGTTCAATGTGTAGTGGCTAATCAATGTTGGAATTTTATCCAAAGCAAACTTCAAATATCTTTCCCTTTTCAAAACACATTATGGGACATATTCCAAGCATGGCTAGTTATATTCAAATCCTCTTTTTTTGCATGCATATGGATCATCATTCCTACTCTTGTGATCTAGAATATTTGGTGGGAACGAAATATGAGTGTCTTCAGGAAAAGAAAATCATCGATAAAAGTGTTATTATTAAAAATTGAGAAAGCTATTTTAGAGGGAGTTAACTCTTGTGTCCAAAGGGATAAGTTTATAAACTCTTCATTTACAAATTGGGATAGCTTAATACTGAAAATTTGGAAAAGCATTAAACTACCATTTGATGGTAGTCTTTTTAAAAAGGATATTTCAAAAGTAAATAGAGCCTCAATTTCTTAGCTCCCTCCACAAAAGGGTTTCATGAAATTGAACTTTGATGGAGCCTCTAATGGTAATCCAAGTCTTTCAGGTGTGAGAGGGTATGTGCAGGATCATCATGGAAAAAATAGGCCCTTAAGTGGCAAAAAATTAAGAAAAATCAGAGTTAGGAAAATTGACGTAAAATTTGAATAAGTTATCTATATTATTTCAAAACTATGTAAGAATAGAATCTGTAGCAAATTGAATGTAGTTTCTAAACTACTAGTTTTATTTCTTTTTAAAAAAATCTATTTGGTGAAAATTTGAAATTTCAATGTAGTAGTACTTAAATTTTAGGGAAAAAATAAGAAGTAGGTGTCTATCTAACCACCCTAACCACAATAAAATGATAATATTTTTTAATAATATTTTATATATAAGTAGAGTACTCATGTTCGGATGTGATGCATATTTTTTGTAATTTTTTTCTCAACAAATAATTAATTATGATTTTTATTACAACTTTTAAAAAATAAAAAAACTTGTATGTCCAACCACCTTAACTTGGTCAAAATTTTATGAAATTTAATTCTTTTTTTTTTTAATCTTATAGTATGCGAAGCATAGAATGTGATGCATGTTTTAGATTCATAAATGTGATATTGTTTGAAAGCTATAGATGTTTTTCAATCAGCCTATTAATTAGGACTTTAGTCATAATTTAAATAGAAAATGAATAATAATTATTTATTAAATTCAAAACTTAAAGTATAATTTCTATTGGTTGAAAGCTGAGAATCTCCTTTAAAAACCCTTTTCATTTCATCAATTTTGGGTAAAAATTAGTTGTTAGCCACATACCCTACACATACCCATCATATCACCACTTTTTGGCCCATCATGATCCTGCACATACCCAGGAGTATGTTTCAGAAATGAGGTAGGGGAAGTGCTAGTAGCATATTCTTTTTTCCTTGTCTAATGCTACAAATAATTACGCTGAAGCACAAGCATTACTACATGGTATGGAATTGGCAATTCAGAGGGGCTTCTCAAATCTACATATAGAAGGGGATTCTATGATTATCATTAATGCACTCAGGGTGAGGAGAATTCAAAACTGGAATCTTCAATATTTTCTTAACAAAGTATGGTTCTTAATTGATAGATTAGAAAGGTCAATAATTACACATACATACCGTGAAGGTAATAAAGTTTTTGATTATTTAGCAGTGATGGGGAGTGAACAAAATAATTTAAAGGACTCAAACATTCCCATAGACATAAAGGAATTCCCAAATTTGATTGAACTAATTAATCAAGATAAGCAAGGCATCTGAAATTATAGCAAGCTTGGGCTTAGTGAAATGTTTCTTTTGATCAGCTTTCATCATTTTGGTCATCATGTTATTGCATCATTAGTTAGATGATCTTGGTACTAAGCTTGCAGGATTTCTTTACGATGGCATGTGTGGCATCATATGTCATGGCATTATAAAGAAATTGTTGTTTTTATATACACATTTGACAAGAAAGTTTGCATTTGGTTAGGGCATCTCTTTCAAATTTCTATACAAATTTTGTCAGATTGATACTACTGATGATTTTTGTGATAAACTTGCAAGATTTTGTGTTGATTCATTTATTCAAGCCATACAATGGCATGTGTGGATTCAGATGTCATGGCTTTCTAAGGAACATGTTGTACTTATATACACTTTAAAAAAAAAAATTCATTCGGTCAGGGCATCTCTATCGAACTACTATGCAAACTAAGCTAGAATGTACAAATGTTTGCATTGGACATCCAGTAAGGATATCGTAGTTTGAACCATTGCTAAATGTTTTTGCTAGTATATTTGGTTGTTTACAATGGTACTTCACTACTAATTTTGAAGGTTGTATATTGTTTGTAAAACCATTTTATTGGTGGCATTGATGGTACAATGTTGGCATTATAATATGGAAAGTTGAAAGTTGAAATGTATCCTTGGATATCCTTCACCTATGCTATCCATACTGGGTGTATTTTCCAATGCTTCCATCATGCAAATGTGAAAATTGGCTATAAACTATTGGCTTTGTTCATTTTCTTCATATAGTTGTTTTTTAGTTCTTATCATTCTGGAGACTTGGGGAGTATGAAATTATCAAAGTTTAAAGTTCACAATTGCAAAGTTCTCGTTAAGGTAAAATATTGGGAGGAACCCTTCTCGGCTAGCATTGACAAGGAGTAGTTGCAAAATATATTCAAAGTTAAGTGCAAATATGTTTTAAATTGCATCAAGGTTATCATTGGGGAGGATGTTTTACACACGGAGCTGCAAAGGTTAATTTTCTTGCTAATTTTCCCTCCATTTTCTTCTCAAATATATTGGACCTAGTCCAAAATTTTGATGTTTTGAGGATTATCCCTAACAAGTTTCTTGTTAGTGCATATTTGGAAAATGATGCTCTGCTAAATAGTGTTCAATAGTATGACTTCACGTTGGGAGATGGTTTGATTGGTGGTTTATTTCCATGGCACCTCTTGTTCCGCAAGAAGAGGTATGCAGAGATTTTTCAAGGCATGTTATTATCCACAATGCATGATACATCAGTGCACCTATATCAAGTTCTCAACAAATATAGGTTGGCTATTTCTATAGAGGAGATTGATGATTTCAAAAGAAAGTTTCATGCAATTTCTTTTTTGAGAAGCCATGTTTGTATTCATGATTTGCAACTTCCAGCCACTTCACAAGCTGCTAAAAGGAAGTTTTGTTACCATTATGTACCTGATAAATTAACAAAACAGTCCCATTTTATGATCATCAACATAAAGGAAAGCATGTGGATATAGAATAAAGTTCAATTAATGGCTTTCAAAGAGCTGGAAGCAAATCTGCATCTATTTAGCAGTGTTCATATTAAAGCATTATATGTGTAATGGGTTGAGTTTTTATAATAAGGGATAGTGATATATACATAGTTTGTATATTCTAATAGGGTATTTTTGGCATCAAATGGGAATGGTCGAATGTACTGTCACAATCATTTATCTAGTTCAGCCATATCGGGAAAGATTTAATGTTTTGTAAAAATTTAGATGACCATTATGGTCTATATGTTGAATTGTAAAAATTGTTACTTGGACTACCACTGGGGGTTTTCTTGTTGGCTCTTTCCCGCCAGTATGTCTGCCTAAACCAACAATATGGAAATAAAAATATTATAAATAAAATTATAAGTGGCTTACGACTTTTGATAAAAAAAAAATAAAATTAATTAATATGTAATATTTAATAATTTTAGGTAGAATAGTTGTTTAAAATTCACTTTAATAATAATTTTAGGTATGAAAATAATTTTTTTCTTATAAAAAGAGAATTCAAAAATTAAATAAAATTTAAATTTTTAATAATTAATTTCTTAAATAATAATAATTTGTTGAAAATTTTAGGCACAATATAATCCTAGGTATGTCTTAGTTTTACATTTACTAGACCTAGATGCACACCTATATTTGACCTTTTGTGTAGGTTAATCAATGAATTGATTGATTATTATTTAATTATCTTAAGAAACATATCCATACAAATACATGGCAGACTTAAAGTTGTGGATTAAACAATATCTACGAAAAGTATGTAACATTAAAGGATTCTCCTTTTTTAAAGACTTATTAGTCATGTATTTTATTACGAACATTGAAAAAAAAATTATTCTTCAAAAAAGTCATTTGATTAGTATAGTCATGTCTTTCATTACTAACATTGAATAAAAAAAGTATTCTTTTAAAAAAGTCATTTTTTATTTAAATATTAGTTATAATGGTCATCACAAATGACTTTCTCAAAAAAGAAAGATTTTATAAGTAGTATCTACTCCATAATTTTGGGAATAAAACCATCTTTGTGCTTGTGATTTATGGGTTAGAAGAAGAATGCAATGAACCGATACACATATTTTACATTGTTAGAATAATTGAATTAGAAGGTACGCCTTGTTTTGAGGCAATATGAAAAACATGTTATTATAGGGGTATGTGCAGGATCATCATGAAAAAAATAGGCCCTTAAGTGGAAAAAAATTTAGAAAAATTAGAGTTAGGAAACTTGACATAAAAATTTGAATAATTTATCTATATTATTTCAAAAGTATGTAAGAATAGAATCTGCAGCAAATTGAATGTAGTCTCTAAACTAATAGGTTTATTTTTTAAAAAAATCTATTTGGTGAAAATTTGAAATTTCAATGTAGTAGTACTTAAATTTTGGGAAAAAATAAGAAGTATGTGTCTATCTGACCACCCTAACCACAATAAAGTGATAATTATTTTTTATAAGATTTTAGATATAAGTAGAGGACTCATGTCCCGGTGATGCATTAATTTTTGTAATTTTTTTCCAAGCAATTAATTGTGAATTTTTTATTACAAATTTAAAAATATAAAAATTGTGATGTCTAACCACCTTAACTTGGTCAAAAATTCATGATTTTTTATTTTTTTTAATTCTATAGTATGTGAAGCATAGAATGTGACACATGTTTCAAATTCAAAAATGTGATACCATTTGAAAGATATAAATGTTTATCAATCTTCATCACCGTGACTTTTAGTCATAATTCAAATAGAAAATGAATAATAATTATTTATTAAATTCAAAGTAAAGCATATTTTATATTGGTGGAAAGATGAGAATATCCTTTAAAAACCCTTTTTGTTTTATCAATTATGGGTAAAATAAATGTCGTCAGCCAAATCCCCTACACATACCCATCATATCGCCACTTTTTGGCCCATCATGATCCTGCACATACGCATAGAGTATGACATGAGAAACATATTTTTGCTTCCCTAGGACTTGGTATGACATAGAAAACATGTTATTGTAGAGTATTTTTGTCAAAACTAAATTTATACAAGAATTGTGTACACATAAATCTATGTAACAACAAATATATGGCGTTAAAATTAAAACCAAAAAACCCATGCTCATTTTTCTCCCTACCATATTGGCATCATGAAGCCCCATGGACTCTAGCCAAACCCCCAAGCAAGAAAGGGATGAAATGCCCATGGGAGATTTCGTGGAGTTTCGTCATACATTACACAAAAAAAAACTTGGCAAAACTCTGGTGTTTTCATATATAATATCTAATATTGTTGTGTTTTCTTTGATGTGGCAAATTTAAGGGAAAAAGGTATCCTAGTTTTTGAATCCTTTTGCATGCTTCAACCTAGTTCTTGTAAATTAAATACAAGGGTATGTTAGTTCACAAGCAAGCAAAATAAAAAGGGAAAGATAAAAAGTGATCTATTTAGGGATCTAGGACTTATTGCTTACAGAATGCTTAACGTAAAAGATCGATTATTACAACATTTAATTTAAATGATTACAAATTAAATGCTCAAATGAAATAATGAACATAAAATAATTAAATAAATGCCAAGATAAACTGAGAAAGAAAAGAGAGAAGAATAGAGAGACGAAACCAAAGTTGATAACGGAGTTCGTCCCTAAGGACTACATCTCCGGGTCCCTCTCCAATGGAGGACCGATCCGATTAGCTCCAAAAATAGTTACAATTGAGGCAGCATCATCCCCTTCAAGTACATCAAAAGAACAGCATCACTTTGACATACAGGAATAATACAAATCATCTCTCGAGCATTCTCTCGTTCTCCACCTGGACTTGTTAAATCAAAGGCCTATACCCTCTTTTTATACAAGAAATTTGCCTAATTAGGCTTAACCACTTCATTAAGTGCATATATTCCCTGATCAGCTCGTATCAGGTCTGTTTTAGCCTTTGACATCTTTTGGTTTCAGGAGGTTTTGGTGGTTTTGTTTGTTTTGGCCTTATTTAGCCTTTTTGATAAGGTTCAGTTTCAAATAATACAACAAAAGAAATCGAACACCACATGTAGTTCAATACTGTCCGTGGGCTCAATGGTTGCAACACCTTTTGACAGACCGGTGGTCGGCGGTTCCAACCCCGCCGGCCACTCTTAACCACAGATTCTCACATCAAAACCAACCACTGTCCGCATATTGATTAGACATAATGCGTGGCGCAGCGGTGGATAACGATTTTGGTTGAATGGAGGTCGGCGGTTCCAACCCGCCGGCCTCCATTTTGTTTGCAACACCGCCAATTTACAACAAAATCAAACGGTGATATAATATGTATCGGATGCCTCTGCCTGGCGCAACGGCTGCCGGCCGTTTCGGGCTGAACCAGGTCACGGGTTCGAGCCAGAAGAAATTTTGTTGAAACAAACTCAAAACGACCGCCAAAGACCATGGCCACGTGTCCAAAT
The DNA here is from genome assembly GCA_007258455.2 of Sequoia sempervirens. Taxonomy (NCBI): domain Eukaryota; kingdom Viridiplantae; phylum Streptophyta; class Pinopsida; order Cupressales; family Cupressaceae; genus Sequoia; species Sequoia sempervirens. The sequence continues at coordinate 59,910,639 of VDFB02000013.1, read as the reverse complement.
GCCATTCACCGGAAATGCTGACTGTATAGCCTGCGTGTCATTGTCAAAGCCATCCATGTGTCGACCTCTCATTCGCCGTAGGTGCTGACCGAGCCGCCACGTGTCCGATGACTGGACTGTTGTCCTCTTTTTGATGAAGCTAAAATCTGGAGCATTGGGAACACTTCAATTTTCACTGAAAAATTGTCCCCCGGATCAGGCCTCCCCACTGGAGAGCTTTAGGACCTCCGAAAGCTTGATTACTTGGAAAGTAAGTGAGGGTAAAGTTCCCTCACTTTACCAATCTCCATCCATCTTGCTTTGCTTGGATGCATCCCCTTCAGGCCCACTCTGAGGTACTCAACATCTCCTCTTCGTGAAGTTCTGACATTCCTGTCGAGAATAACATCTTCTGGCAACTCTGACATGTACTCTGGAGAAAGGTCATCAACTGATGGAACTTGAATGTTCTGAGACTTCATCTAGGATCATTGGAGGCTCATACAGTTTCAAATTCTCAACATTGACAACCGAGTAAATATGCATGTATGGAGGAAGATTGAGGCGGAAGGCATTAGTACCAATCTTCTCAAGGATCTCAAAAGGACCATATCTAATTGGCTTAAGCTTTTTACCTTCACCTTGCATCCTTTCCTTGCTGATATGTAACCAAACTCTGTCTCCAACCTGAAAATGATGATCAGTGCGATGCTTGTCATGGCGAACCTTGTATTTTGCTTGGCTCTGTTCCAACCGTGCTTCCACTGCCTGATGAATTGCTTGGACTTTTTGGATGAACTTCAAAGCCTTCTCTGAATCATGGCGTCCATCTTCAACATCATCTTTGCCAAAAACAAAATCCATCGGTGTCTTGGGCACATAACCAAAGCATGTCTCAAAAGGAGACCTCTTAGTAGAAGAGTGTGCTGCATGGTTGTAGGCATGCTGCACATAATGAAGACTCTCATCCCACAACTTAGGATGCTTACTGCAGTAACCTCTGAGTAGATGCACAACTATCCTGTTTACAACCTCTGTCTGCCCGTCGTCTGCGGATGGAAGGGTTGTACTCTTCTTCAGGTTTAGTGTCCATGAGTCCCCACAAAGTTGACCAAAATTCCCCAAGAATCGAGAATCTCGATCCGATACAATAGAAGTAGGTAACCCAAAATGAACCCATACAAATTGAAAGTACAAGTGAGCTGTCAGTTCAGCAGTGACTTGCTTTTTACATGGCATTAAGACACACATTTTGCTGAACGATCAACTACTACATACAAGTAATCATGTCCCTTCCTAGACATAGGTAACCCCCCTACAAAGTCCATTGACACACTTTCCCATGGACGAGAAGGTACAGGTAGAGGTGTGTACAAACCCAATTTCCTGTTACTAGGCTTACTAGTTGCACACATAACACAACCTCTAATATATTTAGTTACAGTTTCTTGCATATGAGGCCAATAACAATACTTCTGCAGCTGAGTCAATGTTTTGTTTACCCCAAAGTGTCCTGCAATCAATGAGGTATGTGCTTCTCTAATCACCTGTGCTTGTTCATTTTTAGGAACACATAATTTACCCAAGTGATATAACAGTTTGTCTTGCACATAATAGTCTTTCTTTTCTACATGTTTACCATTCATTAAAGCATCATAGATATCCTTAAAGTTCTCATCACTAGCATACTATTCTTGAAAAATTTCATGAACCATAGAACTATTCTGAAGGATTATCAAAGCATTCATCATAGGAGGTCTAGAGAGCATGTCTGCTACTTTGTTATGGGTACCTTTCTTATACTTAATAACCAAATAGGCGGTATGAAAACCCATCCCTTGAGAAAGTGCCTGCTTTGTTCGCGGTTTAGTTTGTGAGAGTGCAAATATTGAGTGGTTGGTGGTCGATTATGGATTCGTTTTCTTTCCCATTATGCTTAATGTTTCCATTTTTTAACACTCTGAACTAAAGCGCAAAGTTCTTTATCATACGTGGGATAGTTACTTATTGCTCCTGAAAAAGTTTCAGAGTGGTAGCAAACTGGTTTACCTCCTTGCATGAGTACTGCTCCCATGGCAAACCCACTCGCATTTGTCTCGATCTCAAATGGTTGATGTAGATCTGGTAAGGCCAAAACTGGTGCAGTGCTCAACTTTCCCTTCAAAGTGTCGAAAGCCTTCTGTTGCGGACCTCCCCACTGAAAAGTTGCCTTTGTACTGGTTAATGCATGTAATGGTGATGCTATAAAAGAGAAGTTTGCAATAAACTTTCTCCAGTACTGAACTGCACCTAGGAAACTTCTAACCTCTGTGACTGTACTTGGCTTAGGCCATTTTACAATAGCTTCGACCTTCGCAGGGTCTACTTTCAATTGACCACTCCCTACGACATAGCCTAAGTACACTAAGGATGTCTTAGCAAATTCACATTTAGACATCTTTACATACAATTTTTCTTTTCTCAATACATCAAAGACTTTCTTTACATGACTTACATGATCTTTCAAAGTTTGACTGAATACCTCAGATTTATCATCTTCTTTGGCTTTTACAAGCATCAATACAAAGTTTTTACTTGAATTGACCAACCTCTTCATTTGACCAGCATTAACTAGTGTAAGATTAGTCTTCACCTTATGTGCCCGTACAATGTATTCTACCCCATCTTTAAAAAGATGATACTTATTCTCCCCCCTATAAAAGATTGCTTTTCTGTCATAAAGATAAGGACTCCCTAACACAAGCCCACAAATATCCAAAGGGACCACATCGACTTCTACCTCATCTACAAAGTTTGCAGTGATAGCAAATCTCAATTTACATTGTTTAGTTACTTGTAGTTGAGCATCATCGCAAACCCATCCGAGTGGATATGGTTTCGGATGAGGTGTTGTAGTCAAATTAAGTTTCTTTACAACTTCTTCAGATATTAAGTTGACTTGTGAACCCGTATCAAACAGAGTATCAATCTTAGTATGTTTTGTTACAACACGAATGTGAAACAATTCATTTCTTTGCTTATCAACCTTAGGAGAAGATTCTTTACTTGTACTTGCACTGGCATTAGAAAAACTTGCATCAGATGAGAGAGATATACCTTTCCCTTTACCTTGGATTCCGGTAGCAACAATCTTTGTCTCATCTCCGGAGTCTGAACCAAGATCCTGTTGAATCACTGCAGTAGTCTTTTTGCCTTTATTACCTCCATATCTTTTCGGCCTCAACTCAGGATGAAGCTTCCAGCATCTCGAATCATCATGCCCCTCTTTCTTGCAATGGGAGCATGTAGGTTTCTCACCTTCTTTCTTAGCTGTAGCTGTTTTCTTCCCTTTGCCTTTATCTTTGTCTTTTCTTTCCCTTTAGACTTACCCTCGAACTTAGATGGCTTCTTAGAAAAGTTATCACTAAATGTATTCTTACCCCTAGACTCTAAATGAGTAGCTTGAACAGACACCTCGTCTAGATTGTTGGGACTCAACATCAAAATAGTGTGCCTAAGGTAAGAATGTAAACCACCAATATACTTAAGTAATGTGTCTTGGGTATACAAGGGAACATTAAGAGCAATGGCCCGTTTCCTAAACTCATGAGTATACTCCTGGACAGACTGCCCCTTACCTTGCCTAAAGGTTTGCCAATTCATGGTTAACTGTTGCATGTAACCTAAAGGGTAGAATTGTTTCCTAAGGGCAGCAACAAACTCCATCCAAGACATATTAACATGACCATGGCGAGCAATTTCTTCACGAGTTTTACTCTCCCACTAGGTGAGAGCTATACCTCCCAACCGGAGAGTTGCTAATTGAATCCTAGAAGCATCTTCTACTAGGCCTTGTATCCTACAGTATACTTCTACTTGTTGGACCCAATCGTCTAACTTCTCAGCATTTAACTCCCCACAGTATTTAGGTAACTCAAATTTTACATCAAGCTTAATTATAGGCTTAGATTTTCTCTTAAATGGATTTACATTAACAGAAGGAGAAGGAGAAGGAGGAGAAAAAGGAGGAGAAGAAGGAGGATAAGAAGGGGGAGTAGAAGGAGGAGAAGGAATTTCTGGAGCTTTCCCCTCTGTATCTTTCTGATCTTCCTGCTTCTTGTGCTTTGAAGAACCTCCCTTTTCGCGCTTCTTCTTGTCTGCATAAAGTTCCTCCACCATTGCCTTCATGTCAAGGAATAGCTTCTGAAAATCCTTGTCACTAAGCTCTGAACTTTGTCCACCTTCTTTTTCTTCCATCTGTGACGGTTGATTAACTCTTCGTCTTCCTATTTCTGGATTGTATTCTTCAAGTTCTCCTTCGCCTCGTTGCAACCTGGATCTCGTTAGCATTCAAATTGCAATACAAGCCACATACATAGCTCTGATACCAACTTGATCTATTTAGGGATCTAGGACTTATTGCTTACAGAATGCTTAACGTAAAAGATCGATTATTACAACATTTAATTTAAATGATTACAAATTAAATGCTCAAATGAAATAATGAACATAAAATAATTAAATAAATGCCAAGATAAACTGAGAAAGAAAAGAGAGAAGAATAGAGAGACGAAACCAAAGTTGATAACGGAGTTCGTCCCTAAGGACTACGTCTCCGGGTCACTCTCCAATGGAGGACCAATCCGATTAGCTCCAAAAAAAGTTACAATTGAGGCAGCATCATCCCCTTCAAGTACATCAAAAGAACAACATCACTTTGACATACAGGAATAATACAAATCATCTCTCGAGCATTCTCTCGTTCTCCACCTGGACTTGTTAAATCAAAGGCCTATACCCTCTTTTTATACAAGAAATTTGCCTAATTAGGCTTAACGAATTCATTAAGTGCATATCTTCCCTGATCAGCTCGTATCAGGTCTGTTTTAGCCTTTGTCATCTTTTGGTTTCAGGAGGTTTTGGTGGTTTTGTTTGTTTTGGCCTTATTTAGCCTTTTTGATAAGGTTCAGTTTCAAATAATACAACAAAAGAAATCGAACACCACATGTAGTTCAATACTGTCCGCGGGCTCAACGGTTGCAACACCTTTTGACAGACCGGTGGTCGGCAGTTCCAACCCCGCCGGCCACTCTTAACCACAGATTCTCACATCAAAACCAACCACTGTCCGCATATTGATTAGACATAATGCGTGGCGCAGCGGTGGATAACGATTTTGGTTGAATGGAGGTCGGCGGTTCCAACCCGCCGGCCTCCGTTTTGTTTGCAACACCGCCAATTTACAACAACAAAATCAAACGGTGATATAATATGTATCGGACGCCTCTGCCTGGCGCAACGGCTGCCGGCCGTTTCGGGCTGAACCAGGTCACGAGTTCGAGCCAGAAGAAATTTTGTTGAAACAAACTCAAAACGACCGCCGAAGACCATGGCCACGTGTCCAAATGCCATTCACCGGAAATGCTGACTGTATAGCCTGCGTGTCATTGTCAAAGCCATCCACGTGTCGACCTCTCATTCGCCGCAGGTGCTGACTGAGCCGCCACGTGTCCGATGACTGGACTGTTGTCCTCTTTTTGATGAAGCTAAAATCTGGAGCATTGGGAACACTTCAATTTTCACTGAAAAATTGTCCCCCAGATCAAAAAGTGAGTAAGTATATGGGTAAAATTAATAAATACAATGTGAAGCTAAAAATAATCAATAATTTTTACAATTAGTTAGCCAAATTTGTCTATTAACAATGGGAAAGTTTTGTACTTGCATACAATGTTGATCATGTTTAACAAGGGCAAGCATCATTGGATTGAGTTGTAGGAGCATGAAATAATTTGAAATAGGCAGTGTACAATACACTAATTTTTTGAATTCCTATTATATATGTGCAGCAATATAAATGAAATAATATACATATACAATAAAAGAGGTTAGCACTATCTGTTGTAAATAGAAAGAGATAAAATGGAACATTTTGAATACATGAAATCTTGGTAAAGAATTATCTATAAGTAATCTATTGGAGAAGTTGAAAAGAGAGTTGTGGAAACAATGACAAATGTAATGGTTAGAATAGAGTATGTTTTTGGTAGACAAGTGTATGTGAGAATTTGTTTGTCCATGTATATAAGCAGCAACAAATATGTGAGGGTGGAAGGAAAGAGCACTAAACTCATGCTCGTTATCCTCCCTACCATATTGGCATCATCAAGCCTCTCGGGCTCTAGCCAAACCCCCAAGCAAGAAACACAAGGTCCTTGGAAAATATCATCGACTCTTATCATATATCATAGAATAGCAAACTTGGGGAAAACAGGTGTTTTCAAACAAGATCTCTAATATTGTAGTCTTTTTTTTTTGTGAGAAGTTGACAAAAACATGTATCTTGATAAAGAATTGGCATCATGGAATTTGAAGATGGCTAGAGAAACATGGATAGATTGAATAAATAGAAGCATGTATAATAACTAAAAAGGTGCATCTAGCTTCATAAAAATATATATTGGTATATATTTTTTTGCAAGTGCTTGTATTTGCATTGCATGGCTAAGATGCATATGCAAAAAAGTGTTTGCAAAACATGGGAACATATAACAACCAATAACTAGAAAGGAGAAAAATGTAGTCATGTACAAAAAGAAAACCAGGCCAACCATGACATTGTAAATGGTTTAGTTGAATGGAGCAAATTACACCATTGTCATGTGATTTTGGGGATAAACAATGTGATGCAATCAACAAACTATTTTTCCTCTTAGAAGCACATGACAATAGTCTTCGGTTGTCATCCATTATCACATAAGCCCATGATGGTTCTCCTCCCTACCATATTGGCATCATGAAGCCTCGTGGGCTCTAGCCAAACCCCCGAGCGAAAAAAGTAGGTAAGGTCCATGGAAAATCTCATGGATTTTTATCATATACCACACAATAACAAACTTGGGGAAGGGTGGGTGTTTTGAAATAAGTTCTATAATATTGTAGTATTTTTTTTGGTCTAACAAGTTGGCAGAAAACATATATCCTAGTAAATAATTAGCATAATTGGGTTTGAAGATGGCTAGAAGATGGATAGATGGAATACATAGAATAATGTACAATAAGTAGAAAGTTCCATCTAAGCTCACAATGTGAGTTTAAATCTACCTATATTAAAAATACAACTGCAATCTAAGGAAGAATATAGTAAAAATGGTCATTCAATTGACAGGCCAATTGTTACATAGATTGCATATTGATACATAATGCATATTTTGCTTTGGGGGACTAGGGAACAAGAATATCATAAAAGATATTGATACAAAACAAGTAATCTATGTAACAGTTGGCTTCTCAATTCAAAATTCAAGCTACTAGATAAAATAGAGAAATTGTAAAAGAACTATTAGGAAAACACTTTAAGAATTAGAGATAAACGACAGATGATCGAAACCCACATGAAACCTATTGATACAAGACAATAATTCTATGTAAGAGTTGTCTTGTCTAATCAAAATTGCTCGCATGCTCAAACACTTTCCTTCTGCTTCTACATATCGAGGCAACCAATTGCACCACCACTAGCATATGTAGGTAGGAAGCTCTACGACTATCATAAGCAACCCTAAGTAGTTTGTTCCAGGGAGCTTGAAACAGATGAGAGAAAGAGAATATCATGAAACATATTGATATAAGATTCGAGCTACATTTTTTGGTAGCAGATATTGAACACAAATAGAAAAATTGTATAACAAGTATTAGAATAACAGTTGTTTGGTACTAAATATAATACACAAAAAACAAAATTGTATTGAGTTCCCTAAAACATAGAAAAATACATATGCACATATATATATGTATTTAATTCCCTAATTGATATATAATTTTATACATATAGGAAAATATACATATCCATATATGCATACAAAGAGCACTGTGGCTCGTTTGAGAATGCAACAACAATTTATATATACATATGTATATCTAAACAGATCTTTATACTATGTTTATTCGTATTTATGTAGAGTGTGATTTTAAATAGAGTTTAAAATAGCATGTGTAAGTATTTTCTACGTTGTGAGAAAATCGCCACAATACAACCATAGCATTCAATGATATAGCTGCATTGAGATGTTGTTAAGAATAGAGAATTTAATCATGTAGTATGTATAACATATTCATAATGCCACAATGGCTCTTCTGACAATGGAACTGAATCAATATATTTTCTTGCATATTTTGGAGTATACTTTCCCACACTGCAACATTGAATATTGCATTTACTTCCTACTACACCATCGCATCACAATGCCAAAATGATATATACATACATACATACATACATACATACATATACATACATATATATGCATACATATATACATATATATACATACATATATATACATATATATACATATATAAATATACATATATACATACATATATATAAATATATATATACATACATATATACATGTACATATACATACATATATACATGCATATATTCTAAATTTGAGCTCCATTATTTGACACTAAAAATTATAGAGAAATAGGTAAATTGTAAAAGAACTATTAGGAAAATAGTGAAGAACCACATACATTTGATTCTTAAGTATTATCCTAATACCTCTTACAACTATTACATAGATTGCTTGTCTTCTACCAATATGTTGCATGATATTCTTTTTGCCTCCTCTGTTTAAAGCTCCTTATAACAAACTGTTAATTGTCGTTGTTTTTTTGTTTGTATGGAAAGAAAATATATTGGTTAAGTTGCATTATCGAAAGAGCCATTGTGGTGTTGGTTTGGTATGAGACTATTGTAAGAATTGTCACCATCGGGACTGTTCTATAGCAGATTTGAGGGTTTTAAAACTATTGTGTTCTAGAATTTTTAAGTCGTTTTACATGGGTATTTTGCATAAATGATTTTTCCATAATATTAAATACCAAGCAATGTAGCTTGAATTTCCAATTAAGTTTATGGCATTATACGCATTTTGGACAGATTATTGGATCATATAATTGTTTCCATAATATAAATAAAATAGGTATCATCATAAAGAACTGGGTTTAAATAATTGATTTGGCAAGTTGAAAGGATAGTTGTATAAGTGTGGAGAAATGTAGCTGCAAAATAGAATATGTTCTATATTTTTAGTAGTCAATATATATGATGATGCAAGTCAAAAGCAGAAAACCCATGCTTATTCTCCTCCATGCCATATTTGCATGATAAAGCCACATGGACTCTAGCCAAACCCCTGAGCAAGGAAAAGTATGAAAGACCCATCACAAATTTAATGGAGTCATATCATATATCAGGCAATGTGAAAGTAGGGGAAATTTTAGTGTTTTCATATATGATTTCTTATAGTGTGCCATTTTTTTTGGTGTAACAACTTAAAAAAGATGGGATGGTGATAAAAAGCTACCTAGAGATAATTTTTCCCATAAGCTAAAAAGATAATTGTAGAAACATGGACAAATGTAATGTGTAGAATAAACTATGGTTATTGTAGTCAAGTGTATGTAAGAGTTTTCTTGAAGTTTCCATCGTGATTTTCTTCAGGCCAGCCATGAATTGGATACTAGTGCTAGAGATGCCTCAGCTAGTGGGGACTTGACCAGGTTTTTTTGAGGCGAGATGGATCTGAGTAATTACATGGGTTGGCAGTGGTGGAGTTGGTGTCCTCGATACACAGAAGCTGAATGGTTGTGTATAATATTTAGTAACAAATAAGTGTTATTCTAATACCTCTCATACAATTACTCTATTTTTCTTCAATATATGTGTGTGTGTGTGTGTGTGTGTGTGTGTGTGTGTGTATCTGTCTATATTTTGAATCATTTATTTTCACATACAATTAACATTGTATGTAAATTTTTATATATATATATATTATGATAGTGAAAGGAAAAAGTGCAAATTGCATGGTTTCTCTCCTCCCTACCACATCAACATTATGAAGCCTCATGGGCTCCTGGAAAATTATCAACCAAGTAAATCATGAAACACTAATGAAAAATTTTATGTAGTTCCATCATATATCACACAATAACAAAATTTCTAAAAAAATTGTGTGTTCCAATATATGGATTCCTTTTCCTAGTGTTTTTTTTTGCTCCAATAACTTTAAAAAAAATAGAATGCTGATAAAGAACTACGGAAGATGGAACTTGTCTGTAATGTTGATAAATATAGGAAATGGAAAATATACATGAGGTCTTGTTTAAAAGTAGAACCAATTCCGTAGATGAAATACATAGATATCATTAAAAGGAAGACATCAAAGAAATAGCAAAAAATTTGCTTCAAAGCATACAATGTATACAAATAACTTTATAAACATACCTGATTTTGGTATGTACTAGAACGTATATAGACATACAAAAAGAAAAGGGTTGAATGTATAACTTTGGCATGCACTAGAGGATTTCTAGCCCTGCAGAAAGAAAAGGGGTGAATGTATAAGTTAGTAAAATATAAATTTATAAAACAAACCTTGATTATGGTTACAGCTATGGGCATATTTTAGGCACAAATTATTCCTCAGATGGGCTTCATCTCTCCTTGTCCATCTATGCTTGCATTGAGGCCAACATCATATCACTGCAAAGCAACATTTTATTTCAATCTATCAATATATATATATATATATGTGTTTAGAGTGTATGGAACAGAATAAAATATAGTGGGAAAATAAATTACAACAACAATAGGGAGATGAGACAGTGCATATTACAGAACACAACACTTGTTAAACGATCTAAGTTGCCAACCAGTGGAGGTACATGACAGGTTTTTACCATTCCGCACTTGTTGAGCAAGGCAACCAACTCCACCACCGCAAACCCATGTGGTCAACAAACTCCACCGTTGTTGTGAGCAGGCTTGGGCAAGGCCTCCCAAATTGCATGGAGTGTTATCATATATTAAGAAAAAAATTCAATGTATAGAAGACTATATATTTCTAAAAGCAATATAAAGGAAGAGAAAAATAGGAAAATGCTCAAAAGAGAATCCTATAGATCAACATTATACATATACATATACATATACATACACATACATATACATATACATATACATATACATACACATACACATACATATACATATACATACATATACATATACATATATATATATATATATACATATACATATACATATACATATACATATATAAATACACATACAAATACATACACACACATATACATATACATATACACAAGTATATACTTTTCCCCCTTCATTTATTGTTTGTAGTTATATCTCTGTGCATCATTGGCATTATACTCATTGGTTTTTAATGACGACGTGGAGCTTACCTCTTCAACAAAGGATGTTCCTAAATGTTGCTCATTGGTCAATAAGGATTGCAAAAAAATTATGAATTTATAATTGAGAAGGCAACTGTTACATAGTAAATGTCTTTTCAATAGCTCTTTTACAGCTTCCGTATTTGTCTATAATATTTAGTGCCAAATAATGTAGCTTGAATTTTGAATTGACAAGCGAAATTTTAAATAGATTGGTTCACGTATGATATAGTTTTACCTCTATCTTAATTTTATATTTATTAGACCTAGATGCACATCTATATTTCACCTTTTAATCTAGGCTAATCAATCAATTGGTAGATTATTATTTAATTATTTTAAGATACATATACATAGAAATACATGGTATACTTGAAGCTATGGATTAAATAATATTTATGAAAAATATGGAAGATTAAAGGATTTTCCTCTTTTAAATAGTTATCTATCATGTCTTTGATTACTAATATTCAATAAAAAAGTATTCATTAAAACAACATCAGTCCATAAATTTAGGTATGGCATATTTTTCCCAATGCGTATGTGGAAAATGATAATTCATCACTTTGGTGTTATTTATTTTAACTTTTTTTTATTTGAATATTAGTTATGATGGTCAAAGTAATTAAACACAAACATATAACAAAATATATATGTATCCATGTGGATATAAATGTATATCTATGGATGATCACAAGAGGAATAACATGGTTTGAACATTGCAATATATAAATATATATATACAAGTATTTTAAAGATTTCTTCGTTAACCATTTTCAGTATTTGACTATTGTTATATGTTTTCCATTGAAGATAATATTGCTATTCAATGATTATAAAGGGAAGAAGTGAATTTATAATACACATAGAAGAACTAAAATTTTTGTGCCATATAACAGAAATCAAGAATCATAGAGATAATGCAGACTAAAAACAATTTGGGCACCATGTTAAAATCAAAAGGATTGTAGGTCAGTGAATATGCAAATATATATATGGAAACATAGGAGTAAATTATTTTCATATTTTTAAAACAAAATTCTTAGCATCCCATTGTGAGCATTAAAAAGGTAAGACCAGGAGAAATATTAGAAAGTGCAAAAGAGTGGTCAAAGCCTAGGCTCTCTAGTGGAGCCTTTTTCTAGAGCAAGGGTAGATATCTTTACTATGTCTGAAAGAAATAGTTTACACTCTGCTTCGAAATCAACTTTTGTTGCTTTCACAATTGTTGTTTCCATTCGGTCCTCATAATTGTAAGTATTTGTTCTGATCAAGACAGTAAAGATGTATGGTTTACAAAAAAAGGCCTTTAATAACAACACCAAGATTTTTGTAGACTCAGAGTTGTCCTGCAACATGTAGAGGTCTTTTTTTGGAATTTGCAATAAAATAGTGGTAGCTTCATCAAAATAAATACACCAAAGGCTGGTTGAATGGTCTTGTAGCTTTAACTACAGAAGATAGTGATAGTTGCATTTCTCGATTTCCATCTGGGAATGATAAAAAAACCAAACATCAGCACAGGGGTGTGTGCATTTTCTTTTCAATTCTTTCCCATTAACCAACAAGGGGCAAGCATGATAACAAAAAGACTTTGTTTTTGAAATTTGAATGGTTGCTTTAAAAATGGCTTCAACAGTTTATGACCAGCCAAGGCAGTTGTTCAAGATGAACGCAATAGTAACTCTATCATTTGAAGGATGCAGCCTACGAGGTGTAGAAGAAGATGAAGCCATTTTTTCTACTTTGATTGGGCCCTTGGATCTAGGAGTGTTTTCCTCATGAATAGAAGGGTTAATGTCAAGGACTGTTGTTGTTGATGTGTTGATAACTTTGCCATTAAACTAGCCTACACGACCACCCTGCATAACAACTATGACTATATCACAAGAAAGATACATCCTCTCCAAGACATCACCTTTTTCTTGCTAACTTGGGCCCCACAAATTAACATAAATGAAAGAAGCAAAGATATCATATAGTTTAATAGTTCACCAGATTCTTTCGAATCCATTTTTCCTACAAACAGTTGATATGTACCCAACATGGACTACAATGCCAATAATATCAACCAAGCTATTCTCACTATAATTGCTTATGTCACTAACTAGCACAAAAGCATGGGTTTTTTTTGGCACAAAAATCTCATCTTCACATCGTTCTTTTGTTGATTTCTCATCCAAAACATTTTTGAAGTTACTATTTAATTTATTGAATTTTTTATTTACTCTGTTCGCCAATCCTCTTGATATTAAATAATTTGCACCCACCTCAACTCAACTGTAATGTAGTTTAGCAATATCATCGAAACAAGTAACACATATTTTTGTCCCCTCCATATCTATAATGTCAAAACTAAAAAGTTCTCTTTCACCTCTTTGTTTGTGGAAATGGTACATCTCACTAATATGTGTTACACGCCCTTTCACTTTCCAAAAATTTTGATAAATGTTCAAAGCTCTAATAGGCATGACATTTGGAGGGTTGTTTTGTTTTTAAGGGGACAGCTGCAGACCAAATTTAGGGGTCCATTTAGAAGGAGAAGGTGAGGCTGGCCCCAACATTTTCTCTTCTTGTTGCTTGAATAGATACCTAGGGGTTCCAAAGATTTGACAATCAGACATAATCATAACTAAGTTGAATATGATTAAGGCCCTAGAAAAGAAGCAAAAGAATATATTAGACACATTCTATTCGGAACATATGAAGGAGAAAGATAATTTTTAAAAATAGACAAGAAACAACACAACCCACCTTGAATCTTAGACATTCCTATAGATGTGGTCTCTTAAACATGCAAGGGAACCTATTTTAAAGGCACCTAAAAACAACAAATTATTGCATTTGGAAGGAAGGGTTCCTATTTTCATATGTTGTCCATTAGACAAGACAACCTTATATCACTCAACCTACCCTTCATCACTACCAATTTTTTTGAAGTCGACAGAAGTTGAAGGACCAGAGAGGGAACGACATCTCAAAATTGATGGAATGAATTGTAAATGAACTCAAAGTTGGTTGTTTCTGTACAGCCTACAAAGAAAGGTTCAATCAAGGAAAATTCACATCATCATGCGGCAAATGGATAAAAGGAGTAAGGAACAAAAAGGTTGCAAAGAGATATTTTTATGTGTTCTAAAATACCAATGCATATGTACTTCCACATATATATGCTTTACTAGGGCCATCCATGTGTGTATACACATACAGGCCAATAAAACTAGAAACACAAATAGTAAAGTGTATGTGGTGTATCTTTCTATATTTGAGAATCCTTAAATTAAAGGAACTGAAAGGAATGTTCAAGTTTATTACAAGAGAGGAAGGAAACAATAAAAGAAAATTTGTAACATGTATAAGGAAAAGGAAATACAAACTTACAGAATTAGGATTTGGAGGCTAGTGGATGGTACCCTTAAAGCCAAACTCTGTAGCGGGACCTGTGGGAGGTGCCAACAAATCAATCACCAAATTAATTTTGGGGAGCTCTGGAGACCCATCCACAAAGCCTGATTCCAGAGACATAGTTCTGGGAATTTTTAGAGAGAGGAAATGTTGCAATTATAGTCAAGACTAATTGGCACCTCTATTTCACAATAAAAATAAAAGATTAATGTATTGCAACATCCAATACCAACTGGTATACAAATTATAAATATTGATAATCTAGCAACCATTTTACTAATTTGATTAAATGAAAATGGGTATAACCATTCCACTTTTAATATTGTCGAAACAACATGAAATACAACAAGAACAATAGGAATGATAAATGAAAATGTAAATATCCCTATATGTATTTTTTTATCTTTGAGGTTGCTTATATATGTATGCATGAAACTTTTTACTATATTTCTATAAATACCTATATACAGACATTTGTATATGTTGCTACATGTTTCCTTCATCTTTTCTAATACAATATAATATACAAAAACAAGAATGAAAATGATTAAGTACATATATGCATTTAATAAAATGCATATAACCAGATGTATATATCCATATGTACTTCCAGTGGGGGGTTTCTAGGGGTTGTTTATAACAACATCGATTTTGCTAATTACATGGTTTGGCGGTGCTGAAGGTTGTTGCCTCAATACATGGAAACCAAATGGTAAGTATTTTCTCACGTGAGGGTTAATGCATCATGGCATTGTTGCACCATGGTGCTGGAGGAAGTAAATGCAATATCCAATGTTACAATATGGGAAAGTATACTCCAAAATGTGCAAGAAAATATAGCGATTAAGTTGCATTGTCGAAAGAGGCATTGTGGTCCTTTGGTATTTTTTACTCTTTCCAAATCAAAGTCTACATAAATATGAATAAAGTTACCATACACATTTGTTTCGATATACATGTGTATATATAAATTACTGTTGGATTGTTAAACAAGTCACACTGGTCTTGGTTTGTATACATGGATATATATATATATATATCTGCCTATATGTACATTTTTAAATATGAAATGATGAATTCAATACATATATATATATATATATATGTGTGTGTATATGTATCTATCTATGTAAAGGTTGCAAGCAGCCCAAAGGTACAAATCAATGCCATGGCTGCAGTTTCTAACAATCTACAACTTTTTAGAATTTACAAGAGCTAAACCATGGTAATGAACACTTTGTTATAGAGAGCTTGAAATAGATGAGGTAAAAACAATATAATGAAACATATTGATACAAGACAAAAAATCTATGGGAGATTTGGCTTCTCAATTCTAAATTCAAGCTACATTATTTGGGACTAAACACTATAGAAAAATAAGTAAATTGTAAAAGAACTATTAGGAATATACATAAAAACTAGAGGAAATAATAGATGATGAAAAAGTCAAATTTAAAATACGGAGTATAGAAAAGGAAAACTACAATAATGAATAGCTTGCTATGGGGGACTGAGAAAAACAATATCATGAAGAACACTTTGTTATCACATCCTTCAAACAGTTGAGTAAAAAGGAACATCATGAAACATATTGATACAAGGCATATAACATGTTCCATCCAAACAAAATAACCACAGCAAAAAAATTAGAATTTTAAAAATTGAAAAAAATCATTGTTACAAGAACAATAGAATAATCTATTACAGGAAGCTTCAAATAGATGAGTGGAAAAGAATATCATGAAACATATTGATACTCAAAGAAATGAGGGAAAAATAATACCATGAAACATATTAATACAAGACAACCAATCTATGTAACAGTTGCCTTGTCAATTCTAAATTCTTTTTTTTTTTGCAATCCTTATTGACCAATGAGCAACATTTGGGAAAATCCTTTGTTGAAGACGTAAGCTCCACATCATCATTAAAAACCCCAGGCAAGTATGCTCTATTTCTCTATAATATTTGGTGCCAAGTAATGTAGCTTGAATTCCCAATTAACTTTGTGGCCTTCTAGCCATTTTGCACAAATGATTGCTACCCATTGTGATTACAAGTTCTATTTAATGTGGGTTTATTGCCAAAGAATATAGCCCAAATTTTCAATTCACAAGCCAACTCTTACATACACTACTTAAATTATATGAATATTTTTAATGTAAGTTCTCGATTATCTTTCATTAACCTCTGATTCTTATGCAAAATATGATAATGGATAGTCTACCGTAGGGAACCAAAAAAATAGTATCATGTAGAATAGTTTGTTATGGGGAACTTGAAAGAGAGGCAGAGGCAACAATTTTTACAATAGCCTACTATCAAACCAACACCACAATGGCTCTTTCGACAATGCAACCTAATAAATATATTTTCTCACACATTTTGCAGTAAACTTTTCTATCCATATATATATACGCACACACACACACATATATATATACATACAAATATATATATACATCATATATATACATATATAGACATACATATATATATACATGCATACATACATATATTATAAATTTTAGCTCCATTATTTGGCACTAAATATTATAGACAAATAGGTGAATTGTAAAAGAACTATTAGGAAAACGCTGAAGAACCATAGGAAAATGAGAGATAATCAAAACCCAACATTAAATATAACTTTTAAATAGGAGGAAAGAATATCATAAAACTTATTGATACAACACAAATCAATATATGTAATAGTCAGCTTATCAATTCTAAATTGGAGCCACATTATCCGGTACTAAATATTATAGACAAATAGGGAAACTATAAAAAAAATTGTTACAAAAACATACATATATACATATACACATTATTATATACATACACACACAAACACATATATTTACATATACATATGTATATATAAATATATATATATATACAACTCGCAGATTCCAGAGCACAACAGTTTTAAAACCATCCAATCTGCTATAAAATAGATGTGGAACAAGCAATTTGTATAGTACCCTGCTATCAAATCAGCACAATAATGACTCTTTCGACAATGCAACTTAATCAATATATTTTATTGCACATTTCAGAGTATGTTTTCCAATTAATATATATATAAACATATACATATACATATAAATATACATATACATATACATATACATATGTATGTATGTATATATATATGTGTGTGTGCCATAGAAAGATGGCCCCTTGTCATTTTCATGGCATTTTAGGTCTTGTTTCATGGTGTTGGAACTATGTTGTTTTGATTTTATGTTGTATCATGGCTTGAACATGCTTATTTAGGTAATAAAACTTAAAGAACGATGTCTTGTGAAGGTGTCGTGAAGTGTTGTAAGACATTTCTACATTCTTCTAGACTCTATTTAATATAATTTACCTAAAAATCACCTTTTCACTCATCAACAAGTCCTATTATGAAGTGTTGTAAAGCCTTGCAACAAGATTTCACACTTTTCTAGGCACAATCTCCTTATTTAAACCTTTCCTATGCTTTATTTTTCCCCTTTATAACCTCATATGACTTAATAAGTGTATTTTTGGATATTATCTTGACAAACAATATTAAATAAAACATTATTCCTGACACTTTTTTTTAGGTCCTAGGTGGGACCCATTCGCCATGGGTGGCGACTGAGTCCCCCTTGGCCCCAAATTCAAAATATTCCAAATTTCCCTTCACGATTTTATTCAAAATCACTTGATGTCAGCCTGTGATGAGGTATGAACAGATAGTAAGGCACAAGAATTGTATAAATAGGAATTTTTCATCTCATTTTACATCCTCCAACATTCAAATATCATATTCAAGCAATCTTAAGCATTCAAGAATTCTACATCATCAATTAGAGCACTTTTCAAGCACTTTGAAGTTGCCAAAAGTGGGGTTTGACCAAGGCAAACCCCTATTCACTAACCCTAATCATTTTTCCCCTTTTTCTTGTGTATTTGCAACCTTCTGTTTGCATATTTGACAGGTTATAAGGTGTTGAAGATTGATTTTTTATGTCAACTAGGTACTTCAAGTCAACATAAGTCAAATTCAAGCATGGAGAGACTTATTTGTCTATTTTCTACAGATTTGACTTCAACAACCCGACAAGTAGACATTCCCAGATATGGTGTTGCAAATTTGTCTCTTGGTTTTTTAGAATTTTGGGAGAGGAAGGATTTTCCACCTATGGTGAATGAGTCCCACCTTAGGACTGGAAACTTCAGTTTTGTCAGATTTCAGATCCCGATAGACAAAAATCAGCTCCCGGTAGTTTTTCATCAGTAGGAAGACCGTTTCGCCACCCTGGGCGAATGAGACCCACTCTGAAAAATGAATAAAATTCATCAGCATTCTAGACATTCTAGACAACTCATATTTCATCCATGTGCACTCAGATTTACCTCTGTACCTTTTGTTCTACATAATTTCTTCATTTTCATAGTTATTTGCATATCACAATGTGTTTTCATACATAGTTTAAATTGCACTTTGACATTCATTTTAGTTCATTTTAATTAGTCAATTGCATTTGGTCAAGTTCATTTACATCATATCACATAGCACACATCCTAATTTGAGTATTACATAAACATTTTGGTCCTAAATTTCTCTCCTTTTAGGTGAAAAACCCTAGAATTGCAAGAGCAAGCATTCAGGTTACCAAAATCTAGGTCACATTTTGGTGAACCCAACTTTTGAACATTTTAAACTTTTGATTGCATTCATATCTTGCATCCTAGTTTTCATTTGCATTAGCTTTCAATTAGGGCATTGATTTTTTTTTACATTCTAGGACATTTCATTTTGCATTAGTGAAACATTCATTTAGTTTTCATTTTTGCATTCCATTTCATTGAAAAAAGTAAAAATCTTCTTTTTGCATCTGTAATTTCATTCTATGGAACATTTAAATCATCCTTAAAATTATGAAAAACACAAAAAAAATTGCATCATGGGACTCATTCGCCACACAGGGCGAATCATTCCTTATGCACTTTGTAGATAGTATTTATGCATTTCTTTTAACATTTTTCTGCACTCCTATTCCTTCTTCTTGCATTATGTTTACAGTTATAGATTCTCTATTTTTCCTCATTTATTACATATTACTTTATAGGAATCATGGCATTTTCTTTCAATATTTTTTGGAATTCCTTAAAATCATTGGTAGAAATGTCCAACTGTACCTTTTGTTGTGACCTTAATGACCTTGAACAGCCTCATGCTCCTTTAACTCCTCATGATGATCCTCCTCGTGATGTAGAAATCATTAGAGAAAATGATGTTAGCATGAACAAGTTCTACAATGATTTCCTTGACAACCTACAAGTAAATGCAGCCTTCTACCCCTCTATGAGATCACAAGAATTCCTCATGTTGCACCTCCTAATCATTTTGCATATTTACATCTTGAAGTCAACATAGGACCTATGGTTCCTCCCTCAAGTGAATCTACTTCCTCTCAACCACCACAATCCCAACCCCTCTATGACCAAAAAGTTGCAATCATTCCTATTAACCTTGAAGAAACATATGGTAATGATAGGGACAGGGTTGGATTTAGACAATCACTATCTCAATGCTCTGGGTCTCACCTTCATGAACCCCTTTGGTGTCACTCTCCACCACTCAACCTATAGGTCCCATGCTATTTAGGCACCCCTGGTTCTTCTGGGCAACCCTGCTATCATTTCAAGTCCATTAACCAAGCCAAACTTGGTGCTCTTCCTCTCATTCACTCCCTAGCCCTTAATACTCTTAAAGACTAGCTATCCTCCAATGCTTCCTAATCTTGTTGCAGGGGTGTGAGATATCTCCCATGGCATGAAAACCATCTCACAAGGATTCTTAGTTGACCTTCCATCAACATTTCTCCATCGCTTACACAAAAACCCTATTTTAGGGTTTGAGAAGGGCTACTAGCCTTGAGCCCCCATTAGGTCTCCTCACCCTAGAAAACCGGTTGGTACTCCTCTCCTTCAAAGGTTTGTGCCAAACTTTCTTCTTACACCCTGGCTCAATTTCCAAGCTCTAAAATATTTTTAAGGTTTAGGACCCTCTCTGTCCGTACACAATCATAACTTAGATTTCATAAGAACTAGGGTTTTCTAGACCATTTTCTTGGTCTATTTGCTTCTTCCAACCTCCAAATGATCAGATAAGGACTCTGTCTTCTTTCCAATCTTTTTGAAGGCTCCTACAACCACTACACACTTTTCATTGTTAAACATTCATCACCCCTGCCATGTTAGGACAATGCATCACACTGTCTTCCCAAGCTGGGTATCAACAAACTCGCCTAGGGAAAGAATTTTATCATGATGCTTTGCATCCTACAGACTCCTACTCCTAATATATGTACAATCATGGAGCTTAGCCTTGTTCCCAATAACCCCATACTTCTTGGTACGGTGAGGAAATAGACTAAAACTCCATGTTTTCCAATTTTACCAGTCAAAACAGCAATAAAGGGAGACACATAATTTACAAGGATAACAGAAAGTGATTAACAAACCAACCACTGTGCCAGCACAATGCCTCAAAAGATCACACTACATGTTGTTCAATCCTACAAAAGCATTGTTCAAACCATTTCACTATTGCTACTAGAACGAGAACAGAAAAACCAGAAATTGGACACTAAATTATTGTTTTCTCCTTATTCTCATGTAACTAAAAATGTTCCAAATTCTTCCAACCTCTCAAATAGGTTGAAAGCTCCCCTTTTAAAGGTTCACCAAGTGGTTACTCTTCCCTTGGTCGGACACAACTACCACATTAGGCAAAAATTTCTCAAATGCAACATTTTTGGACTTTATTTCTACTCCTAGAGAAACTAATTGAGAAACTCACCCATGAATCATGAACCACTAAACAACCTTCAACCAACCATGCTCTAACTCTACTAACTCAAAATGAAATGGTCAACATGACCATGAAGCATTAAAACACAAAAATTCTCCTAAATTTCAAGTTTTGGCCTAGTGTTCCTCTATGCTTCCTAGGTGCTCCTACACCATTCTCCCCCTCTCTGCCCAAGCAACTAAGGAGAGGAAGGAGAGACCAATGATAGGTCAATACCATATTTCTTGAACTGATCTTCATGTATCTGAGTGGCTTCTATTTTTGGCTTGTTCTTCCACTTCATAAGGTGCTCCATGTATACCTTGTGTCTTGTAGCTTTCTGCACTCTTGACTGCAAGATCTTCTCTACCTGAAGATTATCTTGTTGAGGAAAGGTCACATTACTGATGTCCTTAAAGATTTCCTTGTTTTTCTTATCCTCATCATTGACTGATCCCTTGTACTTGATCAAATTAGCAACATTAAATACTGGAGATATGCTCAAATCTGATGGTAATTCCACCTTATATGCATTCTTGCCATATTTGGCCAACACCTTGCATGGAACCACTCTCTTCATTTGTAACTTAGTTTACATTCCCTTCTGCAACCTTGACTTGTTAAGGTGGACCATAACATAGTCCCCTACTTGAAATTGCACATCTTTCCTTGACATATATGCCTTCTCTTTCAATTTTTGTGTAGCCTCTGTGACTATCTTCTTGACCTACTCCTGAATCTCCTTCATGGTCTGACTAAAGTATTCTACATGTCCACTCTTGTTCTCCATAGATCCAAGGTCTCTGAGTTCACAAATACCTCTTGGGTGCATCCCATACACAACCTCAAAAGGACTTTTCCTTGTAGTTTTGTTCACACTGCCATTATAGGCATATTCAGCTTGGGAGATAACCATATCCCATGTCTGTCCATACTCCTTGGTTAGACACCTTAAAATATTACCCAACACTCTGTTAACCACCTTTGTTTGACCATCAGTCAGAGGATGGTAAGCTGATTCAAATGACAGATTTGTACCCAATCTGCTCCATAGAGTCTTCCAAAAGTGACTCATGAACTTCACATTTTTGTCAAAAACAATGCTTAGAGGCAAGCCATGGATCCTTACAACTTCCTTGAAGAAAAGATGAGCTATGTAGCTAGCATCATGAGTAGTTTTGCAAGGAATGAAATGACTCATCTTGCTAAATCTATCCACCACCACATAAACATTGTCAAAACCAGTCTTGGTTTTGGGAAGACCTACCACAAAATCCATGCTCACACACTCCCATGGTCTATTAGGAATGGGCAGGGGTTGATATAAACTAGCATTGCTAGCTCCTCCCTTAGCTTTCATGCATACAACACACTATTCCACATACCTTCTAACATCTCTTGCAAACTTAGGCCAATAATAGAACCTTTGTACTAGCTCTAAGGTCTTATTTATGCCAAAATGTCCACTAAGACTACCATTATGCTTTTCTTGAATCAAATTTTCCCCCATTGACCCTCTTGGAACACATAATTGATTGCCCTTAAATAATAGTCCATTTTGCAATGTATACTCAGAATATTGGCTATTAAAATCATTCTCAAAATCAGAACATACCTTGTAAGCTTCTGAGAAATCTTCATCTTCACCATAGAGGTCTTTGAAACTCTCTAATCCAATGCTCTTCAGCTGTATCTCTTGGACTGTCAACAACCTTCTGCTTAATGCATTTGCCACCTTGTTCATTTTCCCTTTCTTGTGCTTGATGGTAAAAGTAAAAGCTTGGATGTATTCCATCCATTTTAAATGCCTATTACTTAACTTCTCTTGGGTATTGATATAACTAAGTTCTTGGTTATAAGTAAAAACCACAAACTCCTTGGGAAAAAGATAATGCCTCCACTTCCTAAGGGACTGCACTAAAGCATATAATTCTAGATCATAGGTAGAATAATTTTGCTTGGCTTCATTGAGCTTTTCACTAAAGAAGGCTATAGGCCTACCTTCTTGACTAAGTACTCCTCCTATTGCTACTCCACTTGCATCACACTCAACTGTGAACAACTTGTCAAAACTAGGCAATAATAGAATTGGTTGAGTTGCCACTTCTTGTTTCAGTTTTTCAAACCCTTTATCAGCCTCTAGAGTCCACTTAAACTTTGTTTTCAGACCACCTTTGATAGTATCTAGGACTGGTGCACATATGCCACTAAGATTCCTTATGAATTTTCTATAGAACTATGCCAAACCATGAAAACTTCTTACCTCTGTTGATGTGGTTGGTGTGGGCTAGTTTAGGATGGCTTCCACCTTGCTTGGATCCATCTTCAACGTTCCTTGAGATACTACAAAACCCAAGTACACAAGTTCCTGCTTGAAGAACTCACACTTCTCAAGATTGTTTGCCAACTTCTCCTCTTGCAACCTTCTAAGAACCATCTCCACATGCTTGAAGTGTTCTTCTACTATCTTATTGAAAATTAGTATGTCATCAAGATATACTACTACAAAGATTCATGTGAAATCCTTAAGCACTTCATTCATTAGTCTCATGAACGTGCTAGGGGCATTTGAGAGGCCAAATGGCATCACTTTCCACTCATATAACCCATCATTTGTCTTAAAAGTTGTCTTCCAATCATCACCATCCTTAATCCTGATCTGATGGTACCCACTCTTGAGATCCAACTTAGTGAAATACTGTGCTCCTCTAAGGAAATCCATCAAGTCTTCTATTCTAGGAATAGGGAACCTATACCTAATTGTGATTCTATTTATTGCTCTTGAATCAGTACAAACTCTCCACTTACCTCCTTTCTTAGTTGCTAAAACCACTGGTACTGCACATGGGCTGATGCTCTTTTGAATTAGTCCTTGATCCAATAATTCTTGCACTTGCCTAGCTACCTCTAGGTTCTACTCAGGTGTAAGTCTATATGCTGCTTTGTTAGGAAATGAGGCTCCAGATATGAAGTCAATTTGATGACTTATTTCTCTCTTTGGTGGTAAAGTTGCTGGTGTACCATCACTGACTATGCTCTTGTACTTATCAAGCAACCTTTGGACTGCTTTTGGTAAGACTTTCCTTTCAGCATTTTCCTCCTCTTTGGACTACATCATGATCACATATCATTCATTCCCTTGGTGTAGGTCCTTAAGGAACTCCTTGCCACTACTCAACATAAAGTTAGGTACCTTTGACTGTCCTTCATCTTCCTCTGTCAATGACTATAGTTTCAAGGTTCTTCCATCCTTCTTGAATGAGATGGTGTTCTCTTTCCCATCATAAATGGAACTTCTATCATATTTCCACGGTCTATCTAGTAGTAGATGGCATGCATCCATGGGTAATACATCACAAACTAGTTTATCTTTATATCCTCCAATTGAAAATTCCACTGTTACTTGCTCATTAACCAAAACACTCTACCCTTTGTTCAGCCATGTGACCTTGTAGGGGTTAGTATGAGGTGACTTCTCCAATTTCAGCTTAGTTACTACCTCCTCTAAGATTATATTGTCTGTTGAACCTGAATCTACAATGAATTTGCACACTTTTCCAAGTATCTTGCACCTTACTCTAAAATGAGCTCTTCTTTGCTTAGGTTCCTCTTTGACTGGTTGTCTAATCAGCACTATGTTAAACATCAGATTTTCTCCTACCTCTGATTCTATTTGACTAATTTCAGATGCTTTAGGACTCATGGTGTCCTCTTTTGCATAGGCCTCTCTCTTTTCATTGCTTGATGAGGAAGCTTTCTCCGGGCATCTATAAGCAGGGTGACCTAGTTGGTTACAATGATAACACTTCATGTTTGCAAAATAGGAACTACTCCTGCCTGCTCCTCTTCCTCTATTGTATCCTCCTCTTGAAGATGTTTCACCTCCATGCTTAGTGATTTTTGATTCTCCTTGATTTCTTTGGTCATTGCCTCTTCCTTGGTAACCACCACACTGTCCTCTTTGATCTCTACCTTTGCCTCTGCCCTTAGAAGACTGATCTTGTTTCCTCTTGTTCCTTTCCTCAATCTTTATGGCCAACTGATAACATTGGTGGACTGTCTTGGGACTTAGTAAAGCCATCTCCTCCTGAATGTTCCATTTCAAGCCATTAAGGTACCTAGCCACCTTGAGACTCTCATCCTCTGTCACATTAGACCTCATATAAAGCTTTTGGAACTCTTTAGTATAGGTGTTTACATCTTCATCTTTCTGCCTTGGACTTTGCCTCTTCTTGTGCAACTGAATCTCATAGTCATCTAGCATGTAGGCTTCCTTCACCTTAGCAACCATTCCTTTCCAAGTTGATATGAGTTGTTTGCCTTCTTTCTTCCTTTCTGTCTGAATAAACTTCCACCCTGTCAAGGCTGATCCTCTCAATCTTGAATTAGCAACCTTCACCTTCTGAGTTTCAGTGACTCCATCACACTCAAAATGATTCTCCATGCCTTCTATCCAATCCATGACTAGGTATAGTTCCATCTTTCCACTAAAAATTAGTATGCCTTCAAGTGCTTTCCCAGTCAAAGCTTTCAATGCCTTCAAGAAAGGATCCTCCTGCAAAACATGGTCAGGCTCAGGGGTCTTATCTTCCTTTGCAACCTCTTCTTCCTTTGGTACCCTTCCTTCCAACTTCACATTGTTCAATGCTTGCTCAAGCTGCTCTATTCTTTCTTTCAATTGCCTATTTTCTTCCTCCTGACCTTCAACCATTTTGGCCAATTGTGCATTTGTCACCATGGTGAAAGAATCACTGGACTCAACCTCTGACATATATCACTCTTTCCCAAATCTTTTGCTATGCTCTGACACCAATCTGATAGGGACAGGGTTGGATTTAGACAATCACTGTCTCAATGCTCCGGGTCTCACCTTGATGAACCCATTTGGTGTCACTCTCCACCACTCAACCTATAGGTCCCATGCTATTTAGGCACCCCTGGTTCTTCTGGCCAACCTTGCTATCATTTCAAGTCCATTAACCAAGCCAAACTTGGTGATCTTCCTCTCATTCACTCCCTAGCCCTTAATACTCTTAAAGACTAGCTATCCTCCAGTGCTTCCTAATCTTGTTGTAGGGGTGTGAGATATCTCCCATGGCATGAAAACCATCTCACAAGGATTCTTAGTTGACCTTCCATCAACATTTCTCCATCGCTTACACAAAAACCCTATTTTAGGGTTTCAGAAGGGCTACTAGCCTTGAGCCCACATTAGGTCTCCTCACCCTAGAAAACCAATTGGTACTCCTCTCCTTCAAAGGTTTGTGCCAAAATTTCTTCTGATACCCTGGCTCAATTTCCAAGCTCTAAAATATTTTTAGGGTTTAGGACCCTCTCTGTCCGTACACAGTCATAACTCAAGTTTCATAAGAACTAGGGTTTTCTAGACCATTTTCTTGGTTTGTTTGCTTCTTCCAGCCTCCAAATGATCAGATAAGGACTCTGCATTCTTTCCAATCTTTGTGAAGGCTCCTGCAACCACTACACACTTTGCATTGTTAAACATTCATCACCCCTGCCACATTAGGACTGTGCATCACACTATCTTCCCAAGCCAGGTATCAACAAACTCGCCTAGGGAAAGAATTTTATCATGATGCTTTGCCTCTTATAGACTCCTACTGCTAATATATGTACAATCATGGAGCTTAGCCTTGTTCCTAATAACCCCATACTTCTTGTTATGGTGAGGAAACAGACTAAAACTCCATGTTTTCTAGTTTTACCAGTCAAAACAACAATAAAGGGAAACACAACATTTACAAGGATAACAGAAAGTGATTAACAAACCAACTACTGTGCCAACACAATGCTTCAAAAGATCATAGTACATGTTGTTCAATCCTACAAAAGCATTGTTCAAACCATTTCACTACTGTTACTAGAACAAGAACAGAAAAACCAAAAATTGCACACTAAATTATTGTTTTCTCCTTATTCTCATGTAACCAACCCCTCAAACAAGTTGAGATCTCCCCTTTTAAAGGTTCAGCAAGTGGTTACTCTTCCCTTGGTCGGACATAACTACCACATTAGGAAAAAATTGCTCAAATGCAACATTTTTGGACTTTATTTCAACTCCTAGAGAAACTAATTGAGAAAATCACCCATGAATCATGAACCACTAAACAAACTTCACTCAACCATGCTCTAACTCTAGTAACTCAAAATTAAATGGTCAACATGACCATGAAGCATTAAAACACAAAAATTCTCCTAAATTTCAAGTTTTAGCCTAGTGTTCCTCTATGCTTCCTAGGTGCTCCTGTACCAGGTAAAGGATTCACTATCTTAAGTAGACAAGGTTGTGACAAAAATCATGAACCTGGCATTCATCAATTTCTTGACCAACAATCAACTGAAGCACATACAACCGGACTAGGATATCAAGATCCTTCTCATCCTGACAGACATCCTCTTCAATCTAGGAGAATCCAAGATGCTCGTACAGTGGTCTTGAATCCTCTTCCTAACTTGAATACTCTCCTTCCACATGAACAACCATTCTCTCCTTCTAATTAAAAGGATGATAGGATCCCTATGGGTTCCCTTCCTGCTTCTATTCATTAAAAAGGAGAAACTAGTAAATGCAAATGACCATACAAATTGAAGAAGCTAAAGTATCCTACACATCCTCCACCTAAATGTGAAAGGAGACTTCAACTACTTTTAAACAATGGTCTTATACTCTTACCACCTCCCAATAGGTTGGTCATTCGTCCTGACAATTCTCATATACCATATTGCAAATATCATCATATTCTTGGACATCGAACAGGAGAATGTCAGACATTGAAAAACATACTAGATATGCATCACTTCATTGATACCGACTGTTTCCCCATCATACCTTAAACCAATCTAAACCCCTTTGTCATGCCATAGTTGTAAAGATTCCTATTCTCTGTAACAACCAAAAAAAACATATGCTCATTATTTCCTTAAGTTCCTAAAATTACTTTCATTACAATTATAGAAAGGCATAAAAAAAATATGAACAATTTAATAACCCTTCATTACTTTGTTCAAATGAAATAACATACATCAACAAATGAAAGTATATTAGAATAAGATGGTGCATTCATTAGATTTTTCCATGTAGGCTTACTCATGTGATAACATCACAACAATGCATGTAATTTAAATACTCAAATCCAAATTAAGGAAACAACAAGATCATAAGTGCATCCATAAAGAAACCATCACACAGATATTTTCATGACTGGAAAACACCCTTAGGGATGAAAAACCACTCGTAAAATTGGCTCACTAGCTAAATGAAAATGTTTCACTGGCAAAGCCTTAATGGATACAACATTTTCAATAGCTAAAACATGCCTCACGGGCAATGATCCTATTGTCTCATTGACATGACCATTCACTACATATCTCTATATCACAAGGAAACTATTGAAGTTTCTTTACAAGTCACATAAATCTACAAGTAATATTCTCAAGTTCCACCCATGCATCATCCTTGCATAAGAAATTAAGGTATAGTCAACACTTTCATGAATCGCTTACATGTATTTGCAAATAATACAATTCTACTTTCATTGACCTCTCAAATATCACACAAATACACTAACAAACATAATCAATCACTTAAAGCTGCCTAGTGGTGATCCCAAGCTTGCTAGAATGCACACATTCCTATCCAACTATAGGAAAAGTGTTTACTTCAAAACTCATTGATTCATAGAGGTCTCCAAAATAAGAGAATAAAACTATAAATGAGTACATATATAAGCTAGAGATAAAATATGAGAATAAATATCCCATTTTTATTATACAATAACTCAATTCAAGGCCAAAATCAAAGCATGCAAGGTAGATCTACAATGTAGCAATTACATTTTCAAGTATTTTCCTTAACAAGAACAATCTATTATTCCATGTATCTAACCAATCAACCTCATAGCTAAATCCTTCATAGTTTCATTCATAATGCTTACAAGATTATTTATTAATCTAATTAGTAACATTTCTATGTTGATCTCATTAATCTCTTACATTGAAGTTGAATTAATCTTCATTTATCCATTTAATTAACTATCAAAACAATTCAATTGTTGAAATAATAACACACATTTGTTCTTCAAGCTAATGTCATTATATGGTAACAACACAACCAACACACACACACACACACACACACACACACACACACACACACACACACACACACACACACACACACACATATATAAATCAAACCTTCATTCTACAAGATTTCATTACTATTATAAGAATCAATATATATATTTATATTGTATATATATATATATAGTGTTGTGTATATTTATCTATATTATTTTTTTCATATAACCAAATGTCTTTTAATAAAACAAAACATCTATATCCCCATAGTTATTAGTAACTCACATATGAATATATATTAACATGAATAGTTATAGCCATTTATAGAATAAATATGACGATATATATATATCATTACACCCATAAACGTATCTAATAATATCTAGCACCAAGCACAAAGAGGTCACAGAGCCATGAAGGAGTAGCTGCCATTCAAAAGGCATGCAATACACATTCAGGATAACGATTAGTGCTAAGAGCACATGTATAACACACGTTCCATGCAGCCTTATCTAACTGCTTGCCTGAGATTAACACCTATCAAATTAGGCTAGCTTTATGTTCACTCTTGGCTTCCTAGCCAATATATCCCTATCAAACCTTGGAGTACAACATGAAGAAATTTGACAATTACCTTTATAAAACAAAGGTGTGGCCACCCAAGATATCAGATTTAGGTTTAGATTATCTAAGATATACAGGAAGGGAATTAAATAGAGAACGACACCCCAATACATAAGCAACTATTAGGCTGACAGTGGGGGTAAGCAAGGAAAAATTAGAAACTAAGATAAACGTAGATCCCCAAAGGAAACAAAAAAACATCAACTTCAGGTTCTAGTTTCCCTAAGTCTACAACCTCGATGCATGGGGGATCATATATCCTCACATTTTATTGTTCTACCACTTTGCAGCTGAAATATGTCAAACAAGAGATCATAACAAAGATTATATATATATATATATTCCTTGAGAATATTCAATTTAAGGGAAGTATATAGAGTGGTGTAAAAGCAATAGTTTCTACATTTCCTTATTTTGCATCTTTGCGGCCCTTGAAAGAGGAATTTTCCAAGGGAGTTTGTCCAAATTGCCTTATGAATTGAGAAGCATTTTAATAGGTCTTTAAAACTAGTTCTATTTTCTAGAAAGCTTGAATTCATTAGTGGTTTCTTTGTAATTATTCCAACTATTCAAACAAACCAAGCTCCTTAACAACATGGCTTGAAGTACCATCCGCTTAGACATTCAAACAATAATTGTAACTCATTGTTCAATGAAAGGGGGTTTGTAATATTCATTAGGATATTGTTTCAAGTTCATTTTATTTTTGGCCTCTTTTTTTTCTCATACTAAGTCCTTTCTACTGCAGGAACACATGTGCAATAGCTTCCTAAAAATCTAGGCTTGATAGATGCATGACAACTGCCTTTATAAGCTAACCACCTAGAACTTTGAATGAAGGAATTTTTAATTACCATGTTGTGAAAGAACATATAAGTAATTGGCTCATTAAATGTTCTAAGTTGAATCAAACCCATTTCTAAAATTTTGCTAAATATTATTAATGATATGCATTTCGCTTCTAATGATAGCCACAAGAAACAACATCTCATAAGTATTGACAAATGTATTATAATATAAAATGTTGAACATTCAAAAGAATTTAGAAGTGCCAATACATAGGAGTAAAAAGAATCAAACAGCCTATTTGGAACAAAAGAGATTAATTCTTGGGTTTACAGATCCATAAATTCAAATTCTAACGAACAGGTGCTAAAACAAATTCTACAAAATGGTCAAATGTGTGCAAGAAAGTGAGTAGATGAAGATAGAACATTTGTAGATCTCAAAAGATCATAGCTTGTGGCTGGTTAATTCAACTACATAAAGGACATGTCAATACATTGATAATATTCTATTTTCAAGTACTGCAACTATGATAGATGGCGAGAAGAATGAAGGAGGTTATATAAATCTTTAAAACTTCCTATTATGTTCAAGTGTTGTGGCTGAGATAGGTTAACATTGGAATCAGAGAGATTATTAAACTTCTACAAAATTCAAAAGGTGGCCTCCCGTTTGGGAGAATGTTGCCTATGGAGGGAATCTCCTCCACAACACAACCCTCTCCAATGGGGAGAGCGCGGTTGGACAACTTACCCCATACTTTTTCCTAAGGCTTCCAAACCATAAAACAAGAATTAAAACGACTCCGTAAAAATTCTTTGGATTTCATTTGTTTGATATATGAGTTTCATATATAAATATAGGGTATGTACAGGATCATGATGGGCCAAAAAGTGGCCATATGATGGGTATGTGTAGGGTATGTGGCTGAAGACTTTATTTTTACCCAAAATTGATGAAACAGAAAGGGTTTTTAAAGGAGATTCAAAGCTTTCCACCAATATAAAGTATGCTTTACTTTGAATTTAATAAATAATTATTATTCATTTTCTATTTGAATTACGACTAAAGTCCTGATTGATAGGCTGATTGAAAAACATCTATAGTTTTCAAATGGTATCACATTTTTGGAATCTGAAACATGTGTCACATTCTATGCTTCGCATACTATGGTATTAAAAAAAGAAAAAATGAATTTCATGAAGTTTTGACCAAGTTAAGGAGGTTAGACATACGAGCTTTTATTTTTTAAAAAATTTGTAATAAAATATTCATAATTAATTATTTACTTGAAAACAAATTAGAAAAAAAATATGCATCACACCGAGACAGGAGTTCTCTACTTATATCTAAAATCTTATTAAAAAATATTATCATTTTATTGTGGTTAAGGTGGTCAAATAGACATCTACTTCTTATTTTTTCCCTGAAATTTAAGTACTACTGGATTGAAATTTCAAATTTTCACCAAATAGATTTTTTTATTAAAAAAACCTGGTAGTTTATAAACTACATTCAATTTGCTACAGATTCTATTCTTACATATTTTTTGAAAGAATATAGATAACTTATTCAAATTTTTGTGTCAAATTTCCTAACTCTAATTTTTCTGAATTTTTTGCCACTTAAGGGCCTATTTTTTCCATGAGGATCATGCACATACCCTAATATACATCTATATACCCAGCAACAAGAAGCGAATGAACCCTCTTGGAGGATGTGCAGCTCGAGGAAAAGTCTTCCCACATTTTAGAAAGTGACTCCTTTTTCAGGGAGCTTCCCAATTCTAATTGATTTAAAACCAAACAGAGTATGATTCATTTCTTCATTTTCAATTATATGCAAAATCTAGTATAAGTCTAAATAATTAAATATACATATATAAAAATATTGTTTTGCATCCCCAAAAATGAGTAACATTCCATTCATTCAAGGAAAGATAAATTTATTTATAGAAGGGGGGTTTTATTATGTGGTAGATTAACAATATTCTATGTACATATTTTATAAATATACAAACATACAAGATACAAAATTTCATGCAAAACTGACACATTTGAAGAGTAAAAAAATAATTCAATAGAAGTAGTCATTTGGGTTTCATAAGAAGAAGTTCAATTCTTTCCTCAAGTAACCATTCATCTACCCATTCTGAAATTAAGAGCATTGGGGAAGAATTCAGGAACCTAAAATTTTCTTTCAATTTATTTTCCTCTTCTGATTGCTTTTCCTCCTTTCTCCCATCATTCTTGTTTTGCTATATTATCCAAAAAAAACTACTTCCTAGAGCCTATTTTCAGTTATCATTTTATAGTGAAAACAAGAAGGATTGTGAAAACTATTTGTGTCTGTTTCCATTACTAATTTTCGTCTTTTAAAAAGTTCTCCCATATTCCGAATACCAAATCTTGAACTAATAATAAAAGAAAAATAATATTTCCTTGCATGCCTAATATTTACCTTTGGTAATTAATAATAAAAAGGAAATTCTACTTCAATTACAACTATGTAATTATGCATAGCAATTAGAAAAGAAAGACCATTTTAAGTTACAAGAAGGAGATAATTTCCCATAATAAATAAATATCATTTAATTGTAAAATAAATGTTTATTGAAATTAATAATAAAGAAAAATATTTCAATGGATAATAAAATAATTATTCTAAATAGTCAAGCGTTATCATTTATTTGTAAAAAAAAACTTATGATTAAATATAATTAATTATTTTATTTCATTATGCTTTTATTTCATTACTAATTAATTAAATTAACCATTTTAAAATATGAACCTTAAAAATAGGGGTCATGACATCCTTCTCCCCTTAAAGAATCATCGTCCAGATGATCAACTTAACTAAGGATAAACTGTCATGACTCTTTAATTTTTTTTTACCTTAATGTCAAAAGCAGTCTACCTAACAAAGATATTGTTTACTTCCAACACCTAACATTGATCATTACAAAGTTCCTATGACTAACATCCATACACTTGCACACCTCATTAGTAAATTATGGCTTAATCAATTCACTCTATTGACCTTATCTAATAAAAGAATACATCTAATTCACTTTACTTCATACAATCTTCTATCTTATGCAAATATTTTTCATACTCAAAGTTATTTACTGATAGAAGGAAAAAAATTATGATCAGTTTGTCAACATGCCTACTCACATGAGACATTAGAATATTTACCTTTATGATGAATAACAAGCATCCCATAATACCTATTGTCATCATTAGTAAATGAAAACACTAATCAAAAAGAAAATTCTCAGTAATTCAGAAAATGCAATCCAATTACCATACCATAGCAACCCAGAATACCAAACGTTAGGAAATTCATTAAGAGCTCGACACTAATTCAACCTGTTAATAAATTTCTCAACAAAAAGTAAATCTCAATCTATAATTGGAAAAGTAAATTTCTACTAACAAGGATTTTTGTAAATGTATGGCATGCATAATCCTTTACCTTTTTTACAAATGCAACAAGAATGCATCCAAGAGAAGTGCATTACATTAATTTACTAAACAAGTCATACAATGATTCATGCCATGATACATATCCAGTTTCTAAATTTCATAAGGAAAATATAACATTTAATCAATCTTTAGTTGCCATAATCTAATGGTCTTCAGCAAGCGAAAGGTCAAAACATGGTTAAGGTGCTTTTCCCACCCAACCATCAAGCATAACACTTCCCTGGGATTCTTCCTAACTTGAAGAACGCTCGGACCTGCATGAGGTACCTAGAAACCAGTAATAATAGTGCAGGAGGGAAACTCTTGATGCATGTCAGATGCCTTATATGCATTCTTATACTAGAATGAACATTTCTTGCATACAGGATCTTGTAGAGAAACATATAACATATAAAAATTCTAGGCATTCATTATTTGTTTATTTCAATGGTACAACTCGCTTTAGAAAAAGCATTTATAGAAGAAAATTTGGTTTTTCTTGGAAAATAAGATCACCTTCTCTGTTAATCCACATTCGGCATCCTATCCTAGAAGGTAAGCTTAAAATTTATCATACACCACACTTTCAAGTAACGAGATAGAGATACATCCATAACATGTATTCCATGAATTGTCCACAAATTCTCAAAGAAATTTCATATAATGTTATCAATGTACATACACCAATAAGGGTGTTACAAATCATCTATGTCAATGATACAATAAGCAAAAATACATAACCTCTGGTGCCTAACTCACACAGGTATGCATACATAATTTACTTGTAGTGCCTCACTCACACAAATATGGAACATGTCTCGTACACAATGTGCAGTATCCATTCAAGTTTTCATACAATGGATATGGTAAGTGCATCTATCTCACAAGTGAATTGCTCTCACACAAGGTGAAATATGCATAAATTATAGTAGTGCAGTTACAATGATCATTACTTGATCTACTAAACACAATGAGTATGAAAAGTATATCCTGCACACAAATTCACAATGAAAAAATTACTCACGTGTTTTATCCACACAAAGGAATCAAGAACTCACTCTAGTGCATCACTCACACAAGAACAACAATAATATGAAATATGCATTTACTCATATAAGTATAGAGAACATTTCTCGTTCAAGTATAAATTGTGAGTAATTAAAGTAACTTTTTATAATATGCATACAATCATTCATATAGTTGTGTCATTCACACAAAGCATGAGAGGTGCATTATTGTACAATTACTTTCATAAAGAACAATCAAGCATATAATATTAATCACCTCAATCGCTTCTGCCTTGTCAAATAGACAAATCAAGATATTTATTTAATCAATTTTATTTATTTCACAAGTGTTCTTCCTTCTTCTTCCCATTAGATAGTTCTTCTTTTCTTCTTCATTTGTATCTTATCAACTCATTCATCCTTTATGTCATTCTTTACATCATTAGAGAGATCTCTCTTCACAATATATTTTTCTTATTAATCCATTTTATTGTCATATCGTCATTCATGGATTGTCACCATTTACTATATAGCTTGGCTCACTTCAAATAATACTATAAATTACCATCTTGGCATATTTCAAATAGCCACCATCACCCTTACTATAATTTCTTATGAAATCACGACTAAGGAGAAGAGGTCTCACACCTCAAGATTCCTTAATGATCGAACTAAATCTAAATTTCTAATCGGTTCCAACTAACCATAAAAAAATTACCCATACTAGGGTTCACTCTACAATACAACAGGTTCATATACTTCAATTCAACCTAAGCACAAAAGACTCGAGGCCTGAGTGTTGAAGCTGAGTGCTCTGAAACCAAAATGTAATGATCGGAAAAACACATATGTTGGTTATTTCCTTAAGTTCCTCAAATTACTTTCATCACAATTATCGAAAGGAAAAAAGAAAAGATGAACAATTAAATAACCTTCATTACTTTGTTCAAATGAAATAACATACATCAACAAAAGAAAGTATATTAAAATACGGCGGCACATTCATTAGATTTTTCCATGTAGGCTTACTCATGTGATAACATCACAACAATGCATGTAATTTAAATGTTGAAATGCAAATTAAGGAAACAACAAGATCATAAGTGCATCCACAAAGAAACCATAACACAAAGATTTTCATTAGTGGAAAACCCCCATAGTGATGAAAAACCACTCACAAAAGTTCCTCACTAGCTTAATGAAAATGCCTCATTCGCAGAGCCTTAATGGCTACAACATTTTTAATGGTTACAACATGCCTCACGGGAAATGATCATATTGTCTCGTTGGCATGACCATTCATTACATATCTCTATATCACAAGGAAACTATTCAAGTTTCTTTACAAGTCACATAAATCTACAAGTAATATTCTCAAGTTCCACCCATGCATCATCGATGCATAAGAAATTATGGTATAGTCAACACTCTCATGAATCGCTTACATGTATTTGCAAATAAGACAATTCTACTTTCATTGACCTCTCAAATATCACACAAATACACTGACAAACATAATCAATCACTTAGAGCTGCCTGGTGGTGATCCTAAGCTTGCTAGAATGCACACTTTCCTATGCAACTATAGGAAAAGTGTTTACTTCAAAACTCATTGATTCATAGAGATCTCCAAAATAAGAGAATAAAACTATAAACGAGTACATATATAAGCTAGAGATAAAGTATGAGAATAAATATCCCGTTTTCATTATACAATAACTCAATTCAAGGTCAAAATCAAAGTATGCAAGGTAGATCTACAATGTAGCTATTACATTTTCAAGTATTTTCCTTAACAAGAACAATCTATTATTCCATGTATCTAACAAATCAACCTCATAGCTAAATCCTTCATAGTTTCATTCATAACGCTTGCAAGATTATTTATTAATCTAATTAGTAACATTTCTATGTTGATCTCATTAATCTCTTACATAGAAGGTGAATTAATCTTCATTTATCCATTTAATTAACTATCAAAACAATTCAATTGTTGAAATAATAACGCACATTTGATCTTCAAGCTAATGTCATTATATGGTAACAACACAAAACACACAGACACACAGACACACACATATATTATATAATCAAACCTTCACTCTACAAGATTGTATTACAATTATAAGCATCAATATATATATTTATATTATATAAATATATATAGTGATGTGTATATTTATCTATATTATTTTTTTCATATAACCAAATGTCTTTTAATAAAACAAAACATCTATATCCCCATAGTTATTAGTAACTCACATATCAATATATATTAATATGAATAATTATAGTCATGTATAGAATAAATATGATGATATACATATATTATTATAACCATAAACGTATCCAACAATATCTAGCACCGAACACAAAGAGGTCATAGAGCCGTGAAGGAGTAGGTGCCATTCAAAACGCATGCAATACACATTCAGGATCACGATTAGTGCAAAGAGCACACGTATAACACACGTTCCGCGCAGCCTTATCTAACCGCTTGCCTGAGATTAACACCTATCAAATTAGGCTAGCTTTATGTTCACTCTTGGCTTCCCAGCCAATATATCCCTATCGAACCTTAGAGTACAACATGAAGAACTTTCACAATTACCTTTATAACACAAAGGTGTCGCCACCCAAGATATTATGTTTAGATTGGCTAAGATATACAGGAAGGGAGTTAAACAGAGAACGACACCCCAATACACAAGCAACTATCAGGCTGGCAGTGGGGGTAAAGAAGGAAAAATTAGCAACTAAGATAAATGAAGATCTCCGAAGGAAACAAACAAACATCAACTTCAGGTTCGAGTTTCCCTAAGTCTACAGCCTCGACGCACGGGGGATCAGATATCGTAACATTTTATTGTTCTACCACTTTGCAGCTGAAATCTCTCAAACAAGAGATCACAACAAAGATTATATATATATATATTCCTTGAGACTATCGAATTTAAGGGAAGTATATAGAGTGGTGTGAAAGCAATAGTTTCTACATTTCATTAAGGCATTGATACTAGTTCTATTTTCTAGAAAGCTTGAATTCCTCAGTTGTTTCGTTGTAATTATTCCAACTATTCAAACAAACAAAGCTCCTTAACAACATGGCTTGAAGTACCATCCGCTCAGACGTTCAAACAATAATTGCACCTCAATGTTCAGCGAAAGAGGGTTTGTAATATCCGTTAGGATATTGTTTCAAGTTCATTTTATTTTTGGCCTCCGTTTTAATTCATACTAAGTCCTTTCTACTGCAAGAACACATGTGCAATAGCTTCCTAAAAATGTAGGCTTCACAGATGGATGACAACTGCATTTATAAGCTTACCACCTGGAATTTTGAATGAAGGAATTTTTAATTACCCAGAACTGTGAAAGAACTTATAAGTAATCAATTATTAAATGTTCCTAGTTGAATCAAACCCATTTCTAAAGGTTTGCTAAATATTATTAATGATATGCATTTCGCTTCTAATGACAGCCATAGGAAACAACATCTCGTAAGTATTGACAAATGCATTATAATATAAAATGATGAACACTCAAAAGAATTTAGACGTGCCAATACACAGGAGTAAAAAGAATCAAACAACCTGTTTTGACCATAAGAGATTTTATTCTTGGGTTTATAGATCAATAAATTCAGATTCTAACAAATGGGTGCTAAAACAAATTTTACAAAAGGGTCAAATGTGTCCAAGAAAGTGAGTAGATGAAGATAGAACATTTGCAGATCTCAAAAGATCATAGCCTGTGGTTGGTTAATTCGACTGCATAAAGGAAAATATGTCAATACATTGATAATATTCTATTTTCAAGTACTGCAACTACGATAGATTGTTAGAAGAATCAAGAAATTTTTTATAAATCTTTAAAACTTCCTATTATGTTCAAGTGTTGTGGCTAAGACAGGTTAACATTGGAATCAGAGAGATTATTAAACTTCTACAAAATTTAAAAGGTAGCCTCCCATTGGGGAGAATGTTGCCTATGGAGGGCAACTCCTCCACAGCGCAGCCCTCTCCAATGGGGAGAGCGCGGTTGGACAACTTCCCCCATACTTTTGCCTAAGGCTTCCAAACTAGAAAATAAGAATTACAACGACTCCGTAAAAAGTCTTTGGATTTCATTTGTTTGATATATGAGTTTTATATATAAATATATACATCTATATACCCAGCAACAAGAAGCGAACGAACCCTCTTGGAGGATGTGCGGCTCGAGGCAAAGCCTTCCCACATTTTAAAAAGGGACTCCTTTTTAGGGAGCCTCCCAATTCTAATTGATTTAAAACCAAATAGAGTATGATTCATTTCATCATTCGATTATATGCAAAATCCAGTATAAGTATAAATAATTAAATATACATATATAACAATATTGTTTTGCATCCCCGGAAATGAGTAACATTCCATTCATTCAAGGAAAGATAAATTTATTTACAGAAGGGGGGTTTTCGTATGCGGCACATTAACAATATTCTATGTACATATTTTATACATATAAAGACGTACAAGATACAAAATTTCATGCAAAACCCACACATTTGAAGAGTAAAAAAAAATTCAATAGAATTAGTCATTTGGGTTTGAGAAGAATAATTTCAATTCTTTCCTCAAGCAACCATTCATCTACCCATTCTGAAATTAAGAGCATTGGGGAAGAATTCAGGAACCTGAAATTTGCTTTCAATTTATTTTCCTATTCTTATTGTTTTTCCTCCATTCTCCCATCATTCCTCTTTTGCTATATTATCCAAAATAAAATACTTCCCGGATCCTATATTATCCAAAATAAAATACTTCCCGGATCCTATTTTCAGTTATCATTTTATAGTGAAAACAAGAAGAATTGTGAAAACTATTTGTATGTGTTTCCATTACTGATTTTCCTCTTTTAAAGATTTCTCCCATATTCTGAATACCTATTCTTCAAGTAATAATAAAAGAAAAATAATATTTCCTTGCATGCTTAATATTTACCTTTGGTAATTAATAATAATAAGGAAATTCTACTTCAATTGCAACTATGTAATTATCCATAGCAATTAGAAAAGAAAGACCATTTTAATTTATAAGAGAGATAATTGCCCATAATAAATAAATATCATTTAATTGTAAAATAAATATTTATTGAAATTAATAATAAAGAAAAATATTTCAATGGAGAATAAAATAATTATTCTAAATAGTCAAGCATTATCATTTTTTTTGTAAAAATAAAAATAATAATTAAATATAATTAATTATTTTATTTCATTAATAATTAATTAAATTAGCCATTTTAAAATATGAACCTTAAAAATAGGGGTCGTGACATTCTCACTATTGCATGATCCTTTCCCATCACCCATCTTGGCTCATTCTTTCCTTTACACTTTGTGGGGGGCAAGACATTGTTAACCTTGTCCTTGTAATGCATTTGTTTTTGTCTCTTAACCATGTTATTCCTTTTTTCGCTTGTCCATCCAAGATTGCAAAACCAATAACTTAGTTAACAGTTGACTTACATTTGCATTACTTGTCCTTTATTTTCTTTTTTTGTTCATGTGTGTATCGTGTTCCCCCGTAATGTGTGTTTGATGTTTCCTCTCTTTGTAACCTTTTATTCGTACCTTTATTTTCCTATTCACCGTGCTTTGTTTTGTGTTTTCCTTTTGGAGATGAGGCAAAGCGTAGAGACAGCCTATGTCTCTTCCATGTTGACCCAAACGGTCCTTGTCTTTTTCATTTTTTTTTTGTGTTTTATTTTTGGGGATGACGCAAAGCATAGAGATGCCCTATGTCTCTTCCATGTTGACCCAAACAATCCCTGTCTTTTTCATTTTTTTTTGTGTTTTCCTTTAGGGGATGACGCAAAGTGTAGAGACGCCTTATGTCTCTTCCATGTTGACCCAAATGGTCATTTTTCCTTTTTCCTTTGTCTTTTCTTGTGTTTTTCCTTTTGGGGATGACGCAAGGCATTGAGACCAAAATGTCTCCTTCATGTTGACCCAAAAGCTTTTTCATTTTCTTTCACATTGTCGTTTTGTTTCATTTCAATTATGTTCTCCTTTTGGGGACAATGCAAAGCATCGAGATTGCAATGTCTTTTCCATGTTGACTCAAAATGGACTTTCTTTTCCTTTGTTTTTGCTCTCTTTGTTTCATTATCCCTGTTCTATGTGCTTTGGGGAATGATGACAATTTTGAGCTTTTTCATACAAACATTACACCATACTACCCCAAGTCCATAAATCCCTTATGTGTTTGGTCTGTTTTCTTTTCTAGGGGCAACTCCCTTTATTTGTTTTTAATTTTCCTTCACATGACGCAACCTAGCTTTGAAACATATGACTTGGCATAGAGCTTTCTAGGTTGGCTCTCATGTCTTGTTTTATTTTTTCATTTTCTTTTCTTCTCTACTTTCAAGTAATTGCTCACAAAACGATGTGTAGTAATTCCTTTAAAGTGGGGGGCA
This sequence comes from Sequoia sempervirens, assembly GCA_007258455.2. Classification (NCBI taxonomy): domain Eukaryota; kingdom Viridiplantae; phylum Streptophyta; class Pinopsida; order Cupressales; family Cupressaceae; genus Sequoia; species Sequoia sempervirens. Next base: position 59,868,730 of record VDFB02000013.1, on the reverse strand, counting down.
TACAATACCATTATTTCATTGTGCATTCATGCTTCTTAGTGTAGCCTTTTCATTTACATGACACGTTTGTCACTTTGTGGATGACATTGGGTGTAATGTCTTTCATAAGTATGATCTATCTCAACATATTACTTTCCTCTTTGTGGTTTGATGTGACAGACTGCATCCCCTAAGTTGTGAATATACTATTCTTTGATTGGTCCTCTCTTGGAGACATTAGACACAATGTTCCTTAAGTGACTTCCCTTGTATAGACTGAACAAGACTCCTTTAAACAATCTTTTGCATTACATTTTTGCATTTTATATTGTTGCATTTCTTGGCCACCTTGCATAACACAACTTGTATACTATATTGTTTAACATTTAGATTTCATTTTGCTTTGTGGTGCCTTGTTAAGGTTATCAAGCAGTATAGCATTAACATGGTTGAGTGGGAAGCCCACCTAGCTACATGAATTTTCCTCATAGCCACTTTTGTGTTTTGTGAGTGCATACCAACTAGCGTATGTATCTTACTTTTTGGGATTTCTCACCCTGTGGACAACTAGTTTCATGGCCCCAGAGTGAGTATACAGTTGGGCTTTCTCACCACATGGACAACTATTTTTGTGGCCCAAGAGTGAGTACACATTCTCTTTTTCAAACAATCATCCTAGATCTCTTTTCACAACTAGTTGGATTGATGATCAAAGCTTCATCCAAATCATTGCAACACTTGTGTGTTCCTTTGTTCTTATGTCTAGTTTTCTATGCGATCTTCATTCTGGGGGCTTGATCATTCTTCTTGATCATTTTCATTCCATCTTGCTAATGTAAGTGCATTCGAACCCTCCCCTTGATATTCATGGCTGCTTTAGTGTGAGGTGGAAGAATGTTCATCCTCTCACTAAAGTGGGGGCTAAATGTGCCGTAGAAAAATGGCTCCTTGTCATTTTCATGGCCCTTTAGGTCTTGTTTCATGGTGTTGGAACTATGTTGCTTTGATTTTATGTTGTATCATGGCTTAAACATGCTTATTTAGGTACTAAAACTTAAAGAACAACATCTTGTGAAGGTGTTGTAAAGTGTTGTAAGACATTTCTACATTCTTTTAGACTCTATTTAATACAATTTACCTAAAAAACACCTTTTCACTCATCAACAAGTCCTATTATGAAGTTTTGTAAAGTCTTGTAACAAGATTTCACACTTTTCTAGGCACAATCTCCTTATTTACACCTTTCTTATGCTTTATTTTGCCCCTTTATGCCCTCATATGACTTAAGTAAGTGTATTTTTGCATATTATCCTAACAAACAATATTAAATATAACATTATTCCCGACACTTTTTTTTAGGTCCTAGGTGGGACCCATTCACCATGGGTGGTGAATGAGTCCCCCTTGGCCCCAAATTCAAAAAATTTCAAATGTCCTTTCGGTATTTTATTCAAAATCACTTGATGTCAGCCTGTGATGAGGTATGAATGGATAGTAAGGCACAAGAATTGTATAAATAGGAATTTTTCATCTCGCTTTACATCCTCCAACATTCACATATCATATTCTAGAAATCTTAAGCATTCAAGCATTCTACATCATCAATTAGAGCACTTTTCAAGCACTTTGAAGCTGGCATTCACATTATGTCAAACTTGCAAGATCAAGAGTTAGGTGAGCTAATATCATTTGCATGTTATTACTTTATCTTTCCCTTGCATTTCATTATCTTTTCAAGGGTTTAATTACCAAAAGTGGGTTTTGACCAAGGCAAGCCCCTATTCACTAACCCTAATCATTTTTCCCCTTTTGCTTGTGTATTTGCAGCCTTTTTTTTGTAGATTTTGTAAGGAAATGTAGGGAGCACATCTTATGAAAACTTCGAACAGTAGTGCCTTCGGTAACTTTAATTTCGATTAGGTTGCCTCAAAGCCACGTACAACTATGTCCTAAAGCGGAAACAGACACAACTATTTCCTACATTAATCCTTCTGAGAGAAACACATGTAAATTCAATAGCAATCATTAACACACATGAAAGATACTACAGAAAACATAAAACAAAGATTTTACGTGGGGAAAATCCTTTCAGATAAAAAAACCCACACTCCAAAGATCAAGCCATTGTATTATTCAACAACAAAATGGTTACAATACAAATTCAGGCTCATAGCCTCTTTAGAGATTCATCTTGTTCATTCTGGAAACAACTAGTAGCAAACTCTCCCGGGAAGATCAATCATGGCATTCATGATCAAGAGAGATTCTAGCACAACTTTTCCTCTCTCTTCCTCTGCTTTGACCTCATGGCCTCGGCCTTTTGGCTAGCCACTCGGTCCTCACTATCTCTCTCTTGCTCTCGGCTCTTTAGCTCATTGGCTTATCAACCTATTAACCTATTCTATAGAATGTCCAATGCATACATATATGCATTCATTCTCAACAAGCTCACTGAGAATCGGTTCAAGATCATACAACAGCAATCTCCAAATCAGCAACCTTATCGTCTTAGATGTTTCCACTCTTGTGTAGATTTTTCCTTCTAGACCGTTTAGCTCTATCGCAACTGCTGCAAAAAATCCAACTGCCAACTATTTGAATTTCGCTTCCTCTAATTGGTCCATGAGCCAAGTCAAATGGTCAAGAAAATAATCCATTGAGTTCGCATGTCGGTGAGACACGAGAAATGTCTCCCTGATGCTCAAAGGATTCACACATGATCGGCATAGGTTCCAACACTCGACAAGAGGTTCTACCGATATCCACAAGTCATACCGAAACAACCGACATTTAATGCATTCCTATCGGCATGAAATTTCTCATGGGAAAGATTCATACCGATGCTCACAAGTCACAATGACTTCCACTTTGGCATCAACAAGACTTTCCATTCACCAAGATGTTTCCCTAAGCCTCTTCAAGTTTCACCAAAGGACCCGAGTCAGGAAGACATTCGTCTTTCACCTAGACTTCATACCAAGCTCATCCAAGTCTTACCGAGTTGGCAAGACTTATGTCTTTTTCTAAAACCTTACGCCGGCTGAACATGTCATACCGAAGCATCCAAAAGTCGGTGATACTTATCACTTTCACCATGACTTCATACCGAGGTCCTAAGTCACACCGATCGCTCTAATCACCAGTTGGCAAGACTTATGTCTTTCCCCGAGACCACATATCAAGCACCCATGTCTTGCCGAGTCGGCAAGACATTTGACTTCGCCAAGACCTTTCACCAAGTGGATATGTCACACCGAAGTCACACAGCCATCGGCAAGACCACCACCTATCGCCAAGACTTCACACCAAAGTCTTCAGGTTACCCTAAGCCCACCTTTCACTAGGAGTCATGTCAAATGCATCCCACACCATCGGTGAGACAAATTCCCATTGCCAAGACTTCATAGCGAAGCCTTCAAGTCATATCACCGATACAAATGAGTTTCCCCGATGACCATGAGCAATACTGGAAAGACTTCACATATCGCCAAGACTTTATGCCGATACCCTTTGAGTTACTCTGAGTGTATTCAGTTGGCCAGATATCTCCCAGTCGCCAAGAGATCTTCTCGAATGTTCAAGTCACCCCAATGACTACAATCGGCGAGACATCTCCCTATTGCTAGGACCACATACTGACTCACTTGAGTTACCCCGATGGCTCCAGGAGAAAACATATCGGTGAGACAACCCTCCATCGCTAAGACTTCATATCGAAGCAAACAAGTTACACTAGGCACCCGATAATAAACCCTTCTATCACCGAGACATTCCCACTAAGAAATGGGTTACAACGAATGCACCAAGTCATAGCGATAGGCTCCTTCAGCAAGATAGAAGCAAAGTCATAGCAACATAAGCAAAACACAAGATTACTGAACTGTCAGTCAGCCAGACAACAAGAATGTCATAGCGACCATGCTTTCTCATAGGTTTCAGCCTATGAGATTGAAGCACATTTTCCAACAATCTCCCGCTTAATGAAGATCACACGGGTACCTCCAAAGCAACTAGAAAGTAAGATCACACTAGCTCCACCAATTCAAAACCCTCAATACTCAAGACACCCAATCAACATGATTCAACAGATAACAATCCATAAGACACTTTGTAACAAAGACCAGGCATCCAACTTCAACTCATTGACCAACAAAGCAACCGATAACAACCTTCTAGTAAACCAAATGGACCTCAAACATGCTCTCATGCTTCATCAAGAAATCAAGTCCAACATCCAAGATGTCCACCATCCAAGCAACAATCCTATCATCTTCCAACATGCCACCTATGGAAGAAGGATACAATGCCAAGGTGTATAAGCACCATTCCAACGAACACAAGCAAAAGATCCCAGTGATATCACCGACAAGATACTGCTACCACTTCACTATTCTCAAAGCTATATAGAAGCAATATCAACTTCAAAGCCTCAAACAAAACACAACCATGAAGTCATCCTCAGAAAAAAAGATAAAAAAACACCAGTTAGAACAACAATCAGAATGATTGCTTCCATCCAACTCATAAACCCACACGACTGAAAATAACACCCATAGCTCATGCTATTCCATCCAATTTTACATACCTCAACAAGTATCAACATTAGTAAACTTATGCCAAATCAGAACCAACTCATCAACAGCAAATACAAGCTCCAAGTGCCAACCAGTCTAAGACCACAAGACACATACAAAAACTCCACTGCCTGAGTAATCCAGATTTGAAAGATAAAAAAGCATCAACAAGTCTACCAATAACAACACATAGAAAATGTAACCCTGTAGTACCAAGGAAAAAACCACAATGATATGCACAACCCGCAACAACCTGCCACAAGAAACATTTCTCTCACCACTAACCACAGAGAGAAACTTTGCACATGATCTTCCTATAGAAAATCCTCCAACATACACTTATAACAGCCAGCTGTGCCAAGAATGATCTTCTTCATATCCCAAAATAAAGCCTTAACAACATCCATTCGTTCAATCACCAAGATCAAACCATCTTTAAAACCAACATGGATGTAAGCATCTCAAAGAAGATCAAACTAGTTCATTTCACATTTCAGGAAATTAGCCCATACAACATCTCCTACCAATTCTCATTAGCAACAGGGAGAAAAGAAACTGTACAACTTCCACTATGAATCTTCCAGAATCATTAAACAGTAATTCAAGATCCATATCATGAAAGTAAACTTAATAAAACACATCTAAAAAATATAATGGGCCAAATACCTTTCAGATAAATTGCTGAGTAGACCAAGAGTGGGAACGAGAATACTCCTTTTAAGATATGCAAGTCATCATGACTAATCCAAGAGCAATCTCCTCATAGGTCTCTTATTGAACTCACGCTCAACCAAGGTGTAGGCTTCTCGAATTTTCTGCTGAAAAAATTTAACAAGAGTAACAAGCAGCAACACTTCTCTCACAAGAGAAAGACAACCTCACCTTATTCTTCATGTATTCATGAGTACTACCAACCGATCATCCCATGCTAAACTTCAACTGCATTACTACACTATCACGAAGTATCAAGCAAATAATCAAAGCACTCAATACACAAAGAATTACCAGACCACTGTCAAAGCTCCAATCATCTAAATCAGGAACTTATCATGACACCATGATCTACACATCTCCTTAGGAGATACCATGCTTCAAGTGAATTCTCCATTGTCTCAAGTACAATGCACAATGCCAAAACTCCAGTGTACAAGGAAGAGTATACCATGTCATAAAGCAAATAGACTCAAAAACAACATCACTTGTCAAGCACCACCAACACCTTAGCCAAAGACTCCAAGTGTCCTCCATGGTTCCAAGATGTTGCACATCTTCAAATAATGTCCATGCAAAAGTGAAAGAAAACCATTCTGCAGCAACAGGATCCCAAGAAACATCTGCAACATTAAGAAGACCATTCACCACCATGTGATGAATCCACAATCACTGCTAGAGCTCCCACTTAAACGTGGCACCTGAGCTCTCCAAGCATCATGACCACCTGCTACAAGTTCCCTTAACCGACTATTCAAGTACTCAATAGTATCAATCCTCTCATCTCATAACACCACACCAATACACAAGTGACCACAGACAAGGCCAACTAACAAGTTTGTACCAACAATGAATCAACCTCGTGGATATAAATAGTCCACTCTGAGTTATCTCATAGCAAACATGTAGGTAAGGATAGCCCACAACATTGCACAACCCATAGATCCATTCAACAGAAACGTACAAACCCATCATCACATTGGAAATGAAAAACTGAGATCTCAAAGAGAATAACCACGTAGACAGCATGACTCAACCACCAGATCAAGCTTAGATCTGATTCGTCAATCACATCCACAACAAGCACCATAGTCAAGGAACCCACAAGCATCACCACAAGAATTCTGAGTGACTAATCACGTGCCAACACTCCCATGTAGAGAAGAAATCACACCTTCTCAAACCATGCATAAAGCATGCATGCAGACCTGCAACTATCTCATCCAGTAACACCCCAAAAGGCCAGTGACTAGACAATAGCTTAACAGCAACTCCACATGACCACATGTTTTTCTTAACTGCGTCAAACCTGCAAAACCATAGAGCCATGCAAGTACAAAACATCCTTAGAAAGGAAAACAACAGTTCAGGAGAATCCAGGTCCCTTTCAGACCAACTCTAAAACCACCACCATGTACATGCATCCAAGAAAGAGACAAAGGCTATTTCAGAAGCTTGGAAATCATCCAATGATTAACTCAATAGCCTTCAAGCATTTGAGGTTAACAGGAAATAGTGCCTTCCAACACCAGGAACCACCACCTAGCATAAGCACTCTCTTCCATGACTAAGAAACAATACAGGCTTCTCCATATCATCCAGGAGCCTTTCACATAGACACCAATATGAAAGCTTTACTGCTGCACAACCACAAAGTAAGAAAATCCACCTCATACTCCAAGGTTAAACCTCTACCAGCCAGGGGACACAGATCACAACATGATCAACTCCATTTTCCATCTTGACCATCCTTCAAGCTACATGTTGTCTCAGAATACCACAAGGCTTCCACTCATCAAAGGATCAATACATCAGTCCATTCCTCCAGATTTCTTCCAGCGCATCAAGCTAAGAAATATTCACAGAAGAAATATCTAGAACCATCAACTAGAAGAAGGCTCTGATACCACTTGTAAGGAAATGTAGGGAGCGCATCTTATGAAAACTCCAAACAGTAGTGCCTTCAGTAACTTTAACTTCGATTAGGTTGCCTCAAAGCCACGTACAACTATGTCCTAAAGCAGAAATAGACACAAATATTTCCTACATTAATCCTTCAAAGAGAAAGACATGTAAATTCAACAACAATCAACAACACACATGAAAGATACTATAGAAAACATAACACAAATATTTTACGTAGGGAAAATCCTTTCGGATAAAAAACTCCACACTCCAAAGATCGAGCCATTGTATTATTCAGCAACAGAATGGTGACAATACAAATTTAGGCTCATAGCCTCTTTAGAGATTCATTTTGTTCACTCTGGAAACAACTAGTAGCAAACTCTCCCAGGAAGATCAATCATGGCATTCATGATCAAGAGAGATTCCATCACAACTCTACCTCTCTCTTCATCTGCTTCGACCTCGTGGCCTTGGCCTTTCGGCCAGCCACTCGGTCCTCACTATCTCTCTCTTGCTCTCGGCTCTTTAGCTCATTGCCTTATCAACCTATCAGCCTATTCTACAGAACGTCCAATGCATACATATATGCATTCGTTCTCAACAGGCTCACTGAGAATCGGTTCAAGATCACACAACAACAATCTCCAACTCAGCAACCTTATCATCGTAGATGTTTCCACTCCTATGTAGATTTTTCCTTGCAGACCATTCAGCTCTATCAGAACTGCTGTAAAAAATCCAACCGCTAACCGTTTGAATTTCGCTTCCTCTAATTGGTCCACAAGCCAAGTCAGATGGTCAAGAAAATAATCCACTGAGTTCGTATGTCGGTGAGACATGAGAAGTGTCTCCCCGATGCTTAAAGGATTCATAGACGATATCGGCATAGGTTCCAACAGTCGGCAAGAGGTTCTACTGATATCCACAAGTCATACCAAAACCACCGACATTCAATGCATTCCTATTGGCAAGAGATTTCTCATCGGCAATATTCATACCGATGCTCACAAGTCACAACGACTTCCACTTTTCCATTGGCAAGACTTTCCATTCACCAAGATGTTTCCCCGAGCCTCTTCAAGTTTCACCGAAGCACCCAAGTTGGCAAGATATTCATCTTTCGCCGAGACTTCATACCGAGCTCATCCAAGTCTTATCGAGTTGGAAAGACTTATGTCTTTCGCTAAGACCTTACATCGGCCGAAAATGTCATACAGAAGCGTCCAAAAGTTGGCGAGACTTATCACTTTCACCAGGACTTCATACTAAGGTCCTAAGTCGCACCGATCGCTCTAATCACTAGTTGACAAGACTTATGTCTTTCATCGAGACCACATACCAAGTGCCCATGTCTTGCTTAGTTGGCAAGACATTTGACTTTTCCAAGACCTTTCACCAAGTGGATATGTCACACCAAAGTCACATAGCCATTGGCGAGACCACCACCTATCGCCAAGACTTCACGCCAAAGTCTTCAGGTTACCCCGAGCCCACCTTTTGCCAGGAGTCATGCCTAATGCATCCCACACCGTCAGTGAGACAAATTCCTATCGCCAACACTTGATAGTGAAACCTTCAAGTTGAATCGCCAATACAAATGAGTTTCCCTGATGACCATGAGAAATATCAACAAGACTTCACATATCGTCAAGACTTTATGCTGATACCCTTTGAGTTACTTTGAGTGTATTCAATCGGCCAGACATCTCCCGGTCACGAAGAGATCTTCCCAAATGTTCAAGTCACCCCGATGACTACAATCAGCGAGACATATCCCTGTTGCTAGGACCACATACCGACTCACTTGAGTTACCCCGATGGCTCTAGGAGAAAACATATTGGTGAGACAACCCTCCATCGCTAAGACTTCATATCGAAGCAAACGGGTTACACCAATGATCCAGTCGCCATAGGTCACACTGACATACACTAGGCACCCGATAACAAACCCTTCTATCACTGAGACATTCCCACTTGGCAAAGGATTACAGCGAATGCACCAAGTCATAGTGATAGGCTCCTTCACCAAGACAGAAGCAAAGTCACAATGACATGAGAAAAACACAAGATTACTGAACTGTCAGTCAACCAGACAACAAGAATGTCACAGCGACCATGCTTTCTTAGAGGTTTCAGCCTGTGAGATTGATGCACATTTTCCAACAGATTTGACAGGTTATAAGGTGTTGAAGATTTATTTTTATGGAAACTAGGTACTTCAAGTCAACATAAATTAAATTTAAGCTTGGAGAGACTTATTTGTCCAATTTTTACAGATTTGACTTTAGCAACCCAACAAGCACACATTCCCAAATCTGGTGTTGCAGAGTTGTCTCTTGGTTTTTTAGAAACTTGGGAGAGGAATAATTCACCACCTATGGTAAATGAGTCCCACCTTAGGACTGAAAACTTGAGTTTTGTAAGATTTCAAATCCTGACATATAGAAATTAGCTCTCGGTAGTTTTTCATCAGTAGGAAGACTCATTCACCACCCTAGGCGAATGAGTCCCACTGTGAAAAATCAGTAAAATTCATCATCATTCTAGACAACTCATATTTCATCTAGGTGCACTCAGATTTACCTATGTACCTTCTATTATGCGTAATTTCTTCATTTTCATAGTTATTTGCATATCACAATGTGTTTTCAAACATAGTTTAAATTATACTTTTGCATTCATTTTAGTTCATTTTAATCAGTCAATTGCATTTATTGAATTTCATTTACATCATTTCACATAGAAAATATCCTAATTTAAGTGTTACATAAGCATTTTGGACCTAAATTGCGCTCTCTTTAGGTGAATAGCTCGAGAAGTGCAAAAGCAAGCATTCAGGGTACCAAAATCTGTCACAATATGTATATATGTATATATGTATATATATGTATATATATATATACATATATATACATATATATACATATATATACCTATATAGACACATGTATATACTCTATGCATCTTTGATGTTATACACATTTTGTACAACTAGTTCCTTGGTATCTTTCTAATTGATTTAACTTCAAATCCTTACAAAGAGGATGGTGTAGATTGTGAACGATATGTGGAAATGAATTATTTGAAACAAACACAGATACATATACGCATATGTATATTGAAGAAAAATGGACCAGTTGTATAACACTAATGACAATAACACTTAAGAGCCACTAAACTTATATAGACAAAATTTAATTGAAGAACAAAGAAAGCATACATCTAATTAGGTTGAAAGTACATATGCATATATGTATATGCATATGCATATTCATATCTATATACACATATTCATATCTATATGTAAATGTATCTATGCATATGCAATACATTTTCGGTGGAGAGTGTAATGAATGGAAGGCACAGTACATTTTTTCCATCCCCAGAGAGTGTAATGTTGTTGCTGCTTATGCGTATGCATCGTTCCTTCCTTCGTTGCACCCTCCATCTAAAAGAGCTTCAATTTTTTTGCTTGCATGTGCATATATACATATACATATACATATACATATACATATACATATACGCATGCATATATATATATACATATGCATATGCATATGTATATACATATATGCATACACATATCAAACAATGCTAAAAAGTGTAACAAAAAATTCACAAATCTAAGATTTAGTGTAATTGATGCACAAACTAACCATGCATCTTGAAAAGGCCCAATGCAATTTCTCGTAGCAAAAAGGAAGCAAGCAACACACCTATGGGGTTGGTGCTTGAGGGTTGTCCAATAGTTTGGAGAGAGCTAGAGTCTATTATGGAGAACTAAAATAAAGAATATCATGAAGAATAGTTTGTTATGGAGAACTTAAAAAAGATGCGAAAGAGTGAATATCATGAAACATATTGATATAAGACATAGCATGTTCCATACAAACAAAATAACCACATCAATTAACACTTTATTAAAAGCAGCTTCAAACAGATCAGGGAAAAAGAAATCCATGAAACATATTGGTGCAAGAAAAGTAGTTTATGAAATAGTTGTAAGAGATGTTAGAAAAACATGTGAGAAGTAGACATAACTAACAGATGAATGGAAAAATAATATCATGAAAAAAGCATAGAGAATAGAAGAGGGCAATAACCTATACAAAATGCTATGAAACCAACACCAAAATGGTTGTTTCAACAATGCAACTTAATCAAAGTATAATTTCCCACACTACGACATTCAATATTCCATTTACTTCATTCGCTCACATTTACTTCATCTACCCCCATCGAACAACAATTGTAGAATGCATTAACCCTCGTGTAGGAAAAAAATTACCATTCAGCTCCTACATTTTGAGCACACCAACTCGACCACCACCAGCCCACATAATTACCAAGCTCCACACCACCACAAAAAAACTCAATCAAGTCACCACCGGCCGACACATCTCTAATGCTAGAAAATCCAATTCACATTTGGGCTAATGAAAAATCTAGGTGGAAAGGGTATGTGCAGGATCATCATGGATAAAACAGGTCCTTAAGTGGCAAAAAATTCAGAAAAAATCAGAGTTAGGAAACTTGACGTAAAAATTTGAATAAGTTATCTATATTATTTCAAAAATATGTAAGAATAGAGTCTATAGAAAATTGAATGTATTTTCTAAACTACTAGGTTTCTTTTATAAAAAAAAATATCTATTTGGTGAAAATTTGAAATTACAGTGCAATAGTACTTGAATTTTAGGAAAAAATAAGTAGGTGTCTATCTGACCACCCTAACCACAATAAAATGATAATATTTTTTTATAAGATGTTAGATATAAGTAGAGCACTCATGTCCCAATGTCATGCATATTTTTTGTCATTGTTTTCCAAGTAAATAATTAATTATGATTTTTTTATTACAACTTTTAAAATATATAAAAACTTGTATGTTTGACCACCTTAACTTGGTCAAAACTCCATGAAATTCATTTTTTTTTAATCCTATAGTATGTGAAGCATAGAATGTGATGCATATTTCAGATTCAAAAAATGTGATACCGTTTGAAAGCTATATATGTTTTTCAATCAACCTATTAATCAAGACTTTAGTCGTAATTCAAATAGAAAATGAATAATAATTATTTATTAAATTCAAAGTAAAGCATAATTTATATTGGTGGAAAACTGAGAATCTCCTTTAAAAGCCCTTTTCCTTTCATCAATTTTGGGTAAAAACAAAGTCGTCAACCACATGGGTCATCATATCAGTTACATATCGCCATTTTTGGCCCATCATGATCATGCACATACCCAAAACTTCAAACAAATAGCCTGCCAATCAGGGCATCTCCGGTGCTACCTATGATTCTTAAGTTTTTTCCTAATTGTTGTTTTACAATTTCCTTATTTTATCTATAATATTTAGTGGGAAATAAATTAGCTTGAATTTTGAATTGACAAGCCAACTGTTACATAGAATTTCCTGTTACACCTTGTCTAGATAGTGATAGAATTTCTAGTAAGTAGGAATATGTTGCAAACTCAAATCTATACATGCATTTCACTGACCTGTTAGAAAAATACTTAAAATTAGAGGAAAATGAGAGATGTTTCAAAACCCGCATTAAATAGAACATTAAAATATGGAGAATAGAATAGACAAAGTACGATAATGAACATTTTGGTATGGGGAACTTGAAAAGAGAATATCATGAAGAACAGTTTTTTATGGGGAAATTCAAATAGTTGAGAAAAAAATATATCATGAAACATATTGATAGAATAGGAAAAGAGAATTTGGAAAAGACCTATTAGGAAAAAACTTAAGAATCATAGGAAAATGACAGATGTTCTAAAACCCACATTAAATAGAACTTTAAGATATGGATAATAGAAGAGGCAAGCCACGATAATGAGCAGTTTGTTATGGGGAACTGAAAACAAGAATATCATGAAGAATAGTTTTTTGTGGGGAACTTGAAATAGACGAGGAAAAAAGAATATAATGAAACATATTCATATAAGACACTGCCATCCCACGTAATTAGCAAGCTCCACCACCTACATAAATAGACTTGAGTAGTTTGTTCCAGTGACCTTCAAGTAGATCAGGGAAGAAAAAATATAATGAAACATATTGATACAAGGTTCGACATGTGTTCTTTTTTAATAAATATTGAAGAGAAGTGCAAAAATTGTATAAGAGGTGTTGTAATAACATTTATTTGCTACAAGTCATTTTACATGGGTATTTTGCATAAATCATTTGTCTATAATATTTAATGACAAGCAATGTAGCTCAAATTTATAATTAACTCTATGGTGTTATATGCACTTTGGATAGATTATTGCATCATATAATTGTTGTCATAACCTAAAGAAAATATCATGAATACAATATGGAGAATAGAAGGGGAAAACTACAACAATCAACAATTTGTTATGGGGAATTGGGAAAAAGAATCTCATGAAGAACAACTTGTCACAGGGAACTTCAAAGACATAAGAAAAAATGAATATCATGAAACATATTGATACAATATAGATGAACAAAAATCCACATTAAATAGAACTCCTAAATCCAATAGGTAGCAATAATCTGTGCAAAATGAGTGTAACCCCACAAACTTTATTGAAAATTAGACCTATTACTTGCTAGAATAAATATTATAGAAAAATAGAAAAATTGTAAAAGATCTATTAGAATAACACTTAACAAGCACTAAACTAATTTTATCTCAAATATTTGTATGCTTTCATACTAACCCTCTGCATATATATATGCAATTACTCCTATGTTAATCTGCAATCACTCCTATGTTAATGGGTATAATGCCAAAGATGCATGGAGATAACTAAAATAATAAACCAAGGGCGATAAAATTACTAACCCTAACCATACTTTTTGACGAAAGAAAGAAGATTTAACTATAATTTCTCCAATGGTAATTGGTATAATGCCAAAGACGCATAGAGATAACTACAAACAATAAACGAGGGCCAAAAAAATTACTAACCCTAACCATATTTTTTTGATGAAATAAAGAAGATTTAACTATAATTTCTCCACCCATAAAGATCGATAATCTCTTTGAAGTCTCCAAAATGGGTATAATGCCAAAGATAGAAACATATAACAAGAAGACATTAATAGTAAATTAATCATCTATGCAAAACACACATGTAAAACAACTTACAAATTTCGGAGAACAATAATTTTTCAATCTACTTATCACGACGTGGACCTTACCTCTTGAACAAAGAATGTTCCTAAATGTCACTCATTGGTCAATAAGGATCAAGAAAAATTATGAATTTTCCTTCGAATAGATCAGGAAACAAGAATATCATGAATAAAATATGCATAATAGAATAGGAAAGCTACAATAATCAATAGTTTGTTATGAGCAATTGGGAAAAATAATATCATGAAGAATAGTTTTTTATGGGGAGCTTCAAACTCATGAGGAAAAAACAATATCATGAAACATATTCATACAACATAGATGAATGCAAAGTCACATTAAATAGAACTCCTAAATCCAATAGGTAGCAATAATCTATGTAAAATGAGTATAACCCCTAGACTTCATTGAAAATTCGAGCTACATCATCTCGCACTAAATATTATAGACAAATAGAGAAATTTTACAAGAGCTATTAGAATAACACTGAATAGGAAAAAATTACTAACCCTAACCATATTTTTTTGATGAAAGAAAGAAGATTTAACTGCAATTTCTCCACCCATAAAGAGTGATAATCTCTTTAAAGTCTCCAAAATGGGTATAATGCCAAAGATAGAGACATATAACAAGAATACATTAACAATAAATTAATCATCTATGCAAAACACCCATGTGAAAAAGAGTATAACCCCACAGACTTCATTGAAAATTTGACTTACATCACCTGGCACTAAATATTATAGACAAATAGAGAAATTATAAAAGAGCTATTAGAATAGCACTGAACAACCACCAAACTAATTTGATCTCCAATATGTTTATGATTTCATACTAAAACAAAAAACAGAGGGCGATAAAATTACTAACCCTAACCATATTTTTTTATGAAAGAAAGAAGATTTAACTTAAATTTCTCCTATGGTAATGGATGCAATGCTAAATGTACACACAAATAACTACAAAAAATAAATGAAAAATGCACAAAGATAACTAAAACAATAAACCAAGGGCAAACAAAAAATTTCTCCTATGTTAACAGGTATAACGCCAAAGATGCACAAAGATAACTAAAACAATAAACCAAAAATGAAAAAATTACTAACCCTAACCATATTTTTTGACGAAAGAAAGAATATTTAACTACAATTTTTCCATCCATACAAAGAAATAATCTCTTTCAAATCTCCAAAATGGGTATAATGCCAAAGATAGAAACATATAACAAGAAGACATGAGCAATAAATTAATCATCTATGCAAAATACCCATGTAAAATGACTTACCATACAAATGCACAAAGATAACTAAAACAATAAACCAACGGTGAAAAAATTACTAACCCTAGCCTTATTTTTCATGAAAGAAACAAGATTTAACTACAATTTCTCCATCCATATAGAGCGATAATCTCTTTCAAATCTCCAAAATGGGTATAATGCCAAAGATAGAAACATATAACAAGAAGACATGAACAATAAATTAATCATCTATACAAAATACCCATGTAAAATGTCTTACAAATTCCGGAGAACAACAGTTTTCAATCTGGCATAAAATGGTTCAGAAGCCATCAATTTTTGGAATATTCTACTATCAAACCAGCCACAGAGCTGAAGGCGGCGATTTTTACAATATTCTACAAAGAAACAAACACCACAATGGTTGTTTTGACAATACAACTTAATCAAAGTATACTTTCCCACACTGCAACACTCAACATTGCATTTACTTCATCTACTCATATTTACTTCATCTGCCTCATTGTACAACAATGATAGAATGCATTAACACTCATGCGTGCAAACACTTAACATTAAGCTTCCGTGTATTGAGGACACCAACTCCACCACCACCAACCCACGTAATTACCAAGATCGATGTCGCCACAAGAAAACCTGGTCAAGTTGCTCTGGGTCAAGACATATCTAGCATCGGAAAATCCAATTCACCTCTAGGTTGATGAAAATCCCAATGGAAACTTCGAACAAAATATCCTATCGGCTAATAAATTTAGTCCCATTTTAAGAAAGAACCACTTAACGCATGTTGCAAGTATTACCAAATTTTCTAATGCTACGCTAGTGGAGAAAGCAAGTGATTAGCAATTAAATATTTTCTTTGATTTAAAACTTTATCAACCCCTAGAAATCACTATGACCTTCCTTAAATGAAACCCTATAAGACTAAGTGGTTAAGAATATTTTCTTTACACTGTGACCATGAGGAGAAGGGTATTCTATAGTGGTGACACAGCCAAAAAAATAGTTATTTGCTGCAAAAAAATTGGTTTATTCTTCCCTTTGGAGCTTCATAACTTGTTAAAAAATCCCCACTCCATGGCCCATTTTTGACTTAATTAATTTTATTTATTTTTTATCATTTTTCAGGATTTGGACCTGAGATATTTTAGAAGGATTACTTGTAGATTGAAACCAATGGAGGTAGATTCACTTAAATTCTATTTTTTTTTATGATTTTTATCTTGGTGTATGCTATTAAGAGATCACCTCACCTTAGGCCTCTCTTGGGGTATCATTTATTGGCAGTAGAAATTCTAAACTTGGATAAATCGACTAAGAGTGTGTGGTTCACAACATCAAGTATATTCATGGTCAACAATTCGTCACCATCAATTTATTTCAAATAATTCACTATCAACAATTCATCACTGTGACATATTCATCGCATGTACAATTCACCACCAGCAATTTATTGTAGTGGTATACTCACCACATATATCATTTTCATGTGTTCATCAAAATTTCTGTACTTTTTTATTTTTTGCATGTTCTTGACCACTTAAATATTGAAAATTGAATACATGATGAATATATCATGATGATGAATTACTGGTGGAAAATTATATACATGATGAATATGTCATGATAATGAATTGTTGATATAGAATTGTTGAATGTGAATTGTAATGAATTTTCATACAATCGTGATTCATTGTTGAAATATAACACTACTATGCTACTAATACTCAGATGCATACCTTAACTAAAATTTTGTACACGCATTTTTCTTGGTAAAAAGGAATTTTCCTTAGTTGATACTAAAAAATTAGATGCACCTATGTTTACATGATATATTCATATCTAGTATTACAGAGACCAAGTGTCTTGCACCTACTACTCTTGCTTGTAGACTCTTTCAAGACATGTTGCCCCCAAAAGTAAGCTATATTTTGGCCAACATGGGTATTTCTAGAAAAAAAAAAACAAGGTCATTTATAAGGTAGTGAACCATTTATGCCCTTCTAATTTCCTCACAATATCTACATCGTGCATGACTAGATAATAGTATTTTATAAAGATTGGAAAGAACCCATGTATTTTATTTCTAAATTTTTTAGCAACATGTGAAAAAAAATAGGAAGGTATTGGGAAGACTTTTATTTCCTAATCATCTTGAGTAGTAATTGGTTTTATATGTAAGGTTGGTCAATACTCTATGATTATGGATGCACGTATGTACAATAAATCATATGTGGAAGGAAGGGTGAAGGGATCAAGGGTTGCAAATAATGCATTTTATACAAAAAGTTAATTTATGATCATAAGCATATAATTCTTTCTTTATACATAAATAAATTTACAATATAGGAGAACAAATGAAATTTTAAGGAATTTTTCTATAGTAAGAAAATTTATATGTCAAAAATAGTTATATATTATATTACTTTTTTTTATACTTTTATAGCAAGTCTCTTGTAGAATACATACACATAGTTTTTATTATAGAAGAGAATATTTCTATATACTTTTTCTTTCTTTTAATTTTTTCAACAACAATATAAAATAATCAAATGTTATAGCATGTTCCTTTTTCCATTACAAAACCAGTCCACATTTTAACAATAATCTTTCTCAATGACACTTACATGGATTCCTTTTAATGGTTATTTACATATAGTTCAAATGCATGAAGCAAGGTACAATAATCATTATTTTAAATTCTATCTCTTCAAAATAATATTACAATGAGTCTCTTAGTAAATTGAAATATAACACTACATCACAACATTTTACAATTTCCTCTAATGTTAACCAAGAATTTCTTCATTCAATTAGGACCTCCACTAAAAAAATTGAAACATCAAGAAGCAATTTCTCCTAGGACCAATAGGAGCTCACCTCCAACCTAGGGATGAAACAACCCAACCCTAAGGTTTGGGAAAATCAAGGTGATAAGGGTATATTTCACACCACAAGATCACAACTATAACATTTAACATTTTCCCAATGAATGCACAACAACTTCAAGCCAATGCATACACACAACAAAACAAGAAGGGTATTCATATAAAAATATAAAACATGGCTCATGGAAACTATACACAAAGGTTCTTCTCTAATAACCTCATAGAGTGGGGAAAGGAAATATACTTGAGAGGGTATTAACTAGAAGCTTAACATGTATAAATAGCCATCATATCTCCCAATTTCTCCATATACAATTCCTCTAAATTTTCAACTTCCATAACCAAATTATCCACACACGCACAATATGACATAAGCTCCATGAATGTATATGAGTACTCTCACCCTTCAATTTATTTCCCACAAGGACATCTCTCTCACTCAAACCCCACACAAGAAGTATACTACCCAAAATAGAAGGCATACATCTACCACAAGACACACACAAAACCATAAACATTTATAGCAAAAGACAAGATAAATTTTCATCAAAGCACATTTACACATGATTTTCATAAACACGCAAGGGACAAGGTACCAACTTGGTTATCCTTCAATACTTGGAAAGAAAAGAGAAGAATAAATCTAGAGGTAATTGCAAAGCCTTTATTCACACCAACACCAAATTGAGGAAAACTAGAATGAATGAACCAATTGGAAGGCATTTTCCTACACAAAAGAGGAAACTCAAAAGTGGAACCATAAACCTTTCATCCTCAATTGTTAAGGTGGAAATTCGCAATTGATCCTACATCCCACTACCTCAGCCTTGCACACTTCTAGTGTGAAGGCTTCTTAAGCATGCTTGTTACCATCTTTCACCATAACAAATTTGAATCTTGTGACCATGTAAAATGGCTCCAAAAATAAGTTCATATGTCATGAGAAATAAATGTAAATTTCACAAAAAAAACGTTGGACTTAATTTCTATTGTAGACATCCGAATTTGACCACTCCCATATGATCAAATTCATCCCTTTATTTCATCTATTTTGAATCCCCCATCGACATTAATTAAATGATTTATTTAATTAATATTTATTATGTTACTAAGGTTTCTAATGTATTTAATTTAATAATTAAATACTTTACCTTTTTTCCCCTTCCTCTCTAAATTAAATAAATGCTTCAATTTATTTAATCTAGTCATTTTGCCTTTTGAATTCAAATCAATTTTAAACTCATCTTTTTCTCTCTCCTTGTCCCATCCTCCATAATCCCCTTTTAATCTGCATTAGTTAAATTAATCTATGATTAGGATGTGCACAACTTTAATCAAGATTAATGTCACATCCTCCATAATTTGCAACTTGCCCCTAACCCTTCATTAGCCTCCTTAATCACCTATTTGCACAACCTTAATTGCATGATTAGATCAACCTAATCATTATGCCATTTATGGCATACCCCTAAGTCAACAATTATTAATGCTTTCTCCATTTAGACAAGGGAACCTCTTCCCCATGTGAATTAAAAATTCACATTTATTCCTCCACAACTTTTCTCTTCCCTATGTGGATTATTGAGGAATTTTAAATTCCTCATGTGTCACATCTCTCACATGTGGACAATGACCTCCTTCATGAGGAGAACTTGTCCCAATCCCAAGGTACTTTCAAGTACCTCCACATCACATTCCCTTTTGACACCTCATTGCCACTTGGAAAAATGTGAGTGCTTGTGAGTCCTCAACTCACCATAGCCCTTCATCTTGTCTATGGTGGCTAAATCGTATCCCTCCATTTCTTAGAGGTATTTCCCCTATAATTAGAAGATTTTGACCTCATTTGGAACACATTCAAAATTCAAGAAATCAAGCCATCAAGCCTTCAAATTCTCACACCATACTCCATTTCTACAACCTTTGAGCTCATTTTGCATCCATTTTGTGCATCAACTCACATACCCATCTTCATCATTGCATTCCTCACATCATCTACATCATTTTTCCTGCACTTGCACCTTATTTTTCATATGAAGGGGCACACAAATGATAGAATCAACAGGGCCAACCATTTGATCAACTTGGGCAAGGCAACTAGTTCTATTTTGTTTTGTTTTGTTTGAGTTCAACTAGGCCAATCTCGAGGTGTTGTTGTGTTCCCTTGTTTGCATTTCTTTATTTTTCTGCATTTTAGAATAGGAGAAAAACACTACACACATTTTTGGCACACCTGGTGGGACCCATGTCATGAGTCTGTTCTTTCACATTTGTTGTTGTTTGAGTTTTGCAGGTTAGGTTAACATGAAGGGGTGAATCTTCCCTGAATGGGAAAATTTGCACCATACAGGGGCAAATTTACTTTAGAAAATAGGCGAATCTATAGAAATAGGAAAACCTACTCACAACAGAGGAAAATTTGCATCTAGAAAATTTGCCCATTTCTCAAGTTTGTGCAAATTTGTAGGTCTCAGGAAAATTTGCACCTACAAATAGGCGAATTAGCACTCTATCTAGTGAACAGGTGAATTTGTTTAAACAAGCAAGCAAATTTGTAGGCCAACTCAGGAATAGGCTAACCTGCTTTAGTCTCAAATAGGTGAATTTGATCAATAGAAGGGAAAATTTTCTCAGCATAGGGGAAAAATTTCCTCTCAGAACAGGAAAATTTTCCTCAAACAAAGGCAAATATGAGGTAAACCAGAGACCTAAACTTTAAGTTCTTAGTTTCCATTTGATTTTGTTTCAGGTACTGACCTGCTAACTTGTCCATTTGTGAGTGTTGAGTTTTAACTAACATTTTGTGTAGTTGTTTCTTATTCGTCCAAGGTCGGTGGATTGAAACTACTAATGTTTTTTTGTAGAATGATTTGTCCCAGTTCTTTTAGATTAGTCTATTTTTTATTTTTTCTCATACCAGTTAGGCACATGTAGATTAATTAGAGGGTCAATTAACTTGTTTGTCATGCTTGTGAGTGGGTTGTTTACATATCCAATCCCCTTGTACCATTCAACGATCCCGGGTGATGAGAAATCGTAGTTCAGTCTAGTCTAGTTGAGTTTACCTAGGGGGTGCTAGTGCATCTAAGCTCTCCCCTTGCACTACGTGCAATCGTGGGGACTAGCCGAAAACATCTAGTATCTTCTTCCCTTACTGGGACCTTCCTTGGATTTCATCACCTGGGGGACAATCCCAACCACATGTTACAGGTGGGGTATATATAGGGGGGAGAGCCAAAGTTGTACCCCAATCCAATCATGTCATGTCTAGCGAAGCATTGAAGCTAGGGTGATACCTAGATAAGATGTGAAGAGTTGGTCCAAGTTTCCAGTACTTTGTTGGGGCTCCTAACTCACACTTGTGATAGGTTGGTATTAACGGTTGTGTCCCACATGCCATGCCTATATCGGGGACTCACGAGATAGTCTTGTTCAGCCTAGATAGAGACTTGTGTTTTAGTCATGGATTGGTTTAGTTCAAGGGATGCACATCATACCCCAAAGTTACTCACCATGTACTCCCTTGGGTTGAGATAGAAATCCTTATGGTGGAATCTAATAGTCATCGAGTGAGAGTGTGAAGGTGAGCCCGTGGAATTTGTTGATGAACCTCTACCACTGGAACTCTAGCTATCCACCTTCGTGAGAAAGGGTGATCCAGTGAACCACCCCGATATCACAAAGTATTAACCTTGGGTTGTCTGCTCAAGGTGATGGGCCTACATCAAGTTTGTAATCCCATATATCACTAATTCTAGGTTTGTGTTGCTTGGCTTGTCTTCTTTGGGCATTACCAGTGCATTTATTTTTGGTTGAGCCAGCCTTTCCCTCTATTTGTTGTTTGTTATGATTTTATCTGTAAGTCATTTCCCATCAAATTCACCCATTTTCTGAAGACAAGTGAATTTACTATCATCTTGGGTGAATTTTCTCCATAAACGAGTGATTTCTCCTCCCTATCTGATTCTTCGTCTATCCATTTTGATATTTAAGCGAGTTTCTTTATTGAACAGGCAATCTTGTTTTCAAGCGAATTTGTCCCCCATCCATACTATTCAAGAAATAGCCAAATTTGTCACCCTGTTAGGTGAGTTTGCAAATCAAGTCTGCTCATTTACATCAATTTTAGGCAATCTTGCTCTTGTTTTGGAGGAATCTATCAAAGTCTAGGCAAAGTTTTCATCTTTTGAGCATTTATGCTAGTTGTTTAGGTGAATTTGCTGTCAGTTTGGGCGAACTTGCTTCTGGATAGGCGAATTTGAATTTCAAGTTCATTTGTTTCTTGAGTATCCCCAATTTTAGGAAAATTTGACTTCATAGAAAGGTGAATTTGATCAACAAATTCGCCCATTTATTGAGTCCCTTGAGTTTTGGTTGAATTTGACTCCCTAGACAAGTGGATTTTCTAGAGACAAGGGAAAATTTGCTCACTATGAATAGGAAAAGTTGTCACATAAATAGGAAAAGTTGTTATACACAGAGGTGTATTTGTTTCCCATACAAATTCTAGAGAGTGAATCCTTTGGGCCACTAAAATCTTATTGTTTTCCAAGCCCTTTCCCACAATCGAAATGTTTTTTATCACCTTCCATTTTCCCATAATCATCACTTTATTCCATCTACATTTTCCAAAAGCCACCCATTCATCTGTAGGAGTTTAGGTGAACTCCTCAAACACCCCAGAATCACCTACAAGACAAAACTTCCACAAGAGATAAATGATAGAAATACCATGCTATGATTAAGATGCAAGGATGCCAAATTGAATATGACATGATTACAAATGTACAAAATGCCTTGAATATATAGGCATGAATGAAAACCTAAGATGCATGAGATGTTTCCATGTGTCATGATCTGATATGTGACAACATGTGAACCCTATCTAGATGATTATTAAATATTGAGATAAGTTCTAGAAGGACAACTCATCTTCTAGAAGGAATCTTATCTCCTACAAACAAGGAAGGGAATATTATCCCATTTATTTATGATTTATCTAATAATGCAACCTAGGACTTAATTAATTAAATGCAAGACCTAAGTTAACTTATGCTAGTGTAATAATTAATTAATTAATTACACTAACACCCCTCCATAAGTTCAACTTAGGGAGGAACATGCAATGATTATGCATAGATGACCGATGATGGGTCCTAGCTATGAGGTCATGTTAGGTACCCATGTACATGAAGATGCAAAAAATATCCTACAACTGGAGAAAAGGGTAAAACCCAGTGGGAAGAAAACCCCTATCCAAAAAGGAGATGATGCAGAAAAAAGTGAGATAGGATGGGAAGGATGGAGGACTCCCAAATACCCCCCAAGTATGCCATCTATCACATGGATACAATAGAGAGACTAAATAGCCCCCATAGAAGATGTGATCACCTACAGAAATGGTAAGTGTCTAAAGACAGAACAAGATCCAATGTCGACAAACAACTTGTCTCCCTTTTAGAAGAAACAAAACCAATTGCAAGTGCAGAGATACTTTCCATTCCGGATAGGAATTGAAGGAAGGAATGATGAATGTGGATGTTGATGGTGTCTTTGAACTCTGCTAAAATTCTCCTTGCATGAAGATGAAGATGCCACAATCAATGAGTGACAAATCAAGATGATGCAGAAACTGATGTTGAACAATATCCAAAGACAATGATATGATGGATGTGATGGAGACTTCATAGCCCCCCTAAATGAAGTGTCATCAAAACCATTGAAAGAAATCTGAAGCAAATCCAATGGTAGATGTTGAAGAAACCGCAAGTCCTGAATGTAATAATAGGGAAGAAGTCTCATATATGAAATATCTGAATAGAGGAGTGATACCACCTCAAGAATGTCCTCCAAACCTGTAGAAGTAGCCAAGTCAGTGATACCTAAAATGAAGCCAACCTGAGATTCCAAGTCTGGAAAACCGAAGGTGTCCTAATGAATAATGATAGTGGAAGTATCAATCAATGAATCTAGATAAGGAATCATTCAATGTGAAGGGATACCAATAGTCTCTGATAGAGAAGAAGCACCTGAGGGAACCTTGTCAACCTCTTCAGAAAGATCAAGGCAATCAACCTCCTGCACAACATTATCATCATAGGGTACTTGATCTGAAACATGACATTCTGAATTATGACCATCAAAGAATGGTGGAGGATCTGAATCACCATAGATCTCCCAAATATTAGTCCAAAAGATGTGAGGACAATCACAATGATCAATAGCATTCAAAACATCATAATCAACTTGCATAGAAATGATCCCCAAAACAGTGTACCTGCTACAACTTCAAGCAAGTTCATGAATACCTTCACTTAGATGGGGAACTATACCAAATAGATAATGCAATAAATGGTGGCAGATCCCATCTCGCCATTGTTGGTAGTTACCCTTGTGCAACATAACCAAAGAAGGAGTATATGCAAGCCCCATCATGAAATTTCTCCAAAAAATACAAAGACAAATGATCTTCAATAGAAAATAGAAGCTTCCAAATATGATATGCAACTGAAGTGATGCTAGCCAAATCAAAAAATATTTTCCCAAGCTTCAAGATGTCCAAGTTATTGAACAAATGAACCAAACTGAAAAAATCAATGTAAGAGTACCTAGAGCTGAAACTGATCAGTGAGTCTAGATTGATGAAAAAAGCTCTGAAATATATTCTGAATGCTACTGGAATTTCTAAATTTTGACAATCTGATGCGAAGATACTGGTCGTTGAGTCCAAAGTGGAGGATTGACTTCAGTTGACTGTAGAATTTTCTGTGAGCAAAATTTCATAGAATGGATGCCACCACTGGAAAGTAGATGAAATTCCCTTTCTAACGGTATCTCGTTTGTCAAATTTCGATACCATCGCCAAAATTTATGATTTTTTCAAAAAACTAAATTTAATTTGTAGGAAATGGGTTTTCTAGCCAAAAAAATTCCTTTTGATTTGATTTATGTAAAATCTGTTCAAAATGAGCGAACAAACATAGAAACCCATAAATATTTTGAAGCAGAGAACAAAACCCAAAAATATTTTTTTGACCCAACAAGCAAAAAATGAAAAAAAAAAAAATTTAACTTTCAACCAGGAGAAAAGAAAAAATGATGGGCGCTGATTTTTGTTTACTAATTTTCTCCAGATCCGTACAAGATATCAAAAATCTAAAAGATACCCAGTTCAGATTTTGACCCTGGCTACAAAACCCAGAAATCATTTTTCTTGTAACTTAGGGGAAGCTAAATTTTTGAAAGAAAAAAAAAAAAGGCTTTAAAAAAGTTGCTTGCTTCCAGCAAGACTTTTATGCCAGAAAATGATCTCTCATATTTGAGAAGTCTGCAGCACTGAAGCTCTAATACCATATAGGATTTTAGGTGAACTCTTCAAAGAACATCATCTAAATCATATAGAGGGTTGATGCAAGAAGTTGGATACACAAAAAACTCAAAAAGTGGAAGTGTTTTTGCGGTTTTTCAGAATTTGTCACACTTAGACTGAAAATTTGAGGCACTTACATAATAAATCTTAAAAAAAGTCAACAATATGAAATTTAGCATTTTGAATCTAGTTTCCAAATATGTAAATTATTCAAATACCCATATTATAGAAATTCAATTTTGATAGAGATCTATAAAAACCACTTTTTAAAAGTCCTTTTTTTTACAATACCAAGGACGTGTACGGACAACACTTTTTGACTCAAATAAAAGTATTTTTCTAATTCATTTTGGGCAAAGAGATCTAACAACATGAAGTCTGGTTTGAATTTTCTTTTCTAATTTTTGGTTGAATTTTTTTTTTATTAAATTTATATTGGCCTTAATTGTTGTTTTTAAAAATCAATGTATACGGACAACATAATTGGACCTAAACTAAACATTTTTTTATTATTATTTTTCAATTGTGTAGAGAATTGTCTGAAGTTTGATCCCATATAAATTTTTTTACAAAAAACTTAACCAAAAAAAGTTATTAAAAAATAAAAAAATCTGATATTTCAAGTTTAAGGACTAGTTTTCTTAGAAATTAATTAAAAAATAGCAAACATAATCCACTATTAATAAAATTTATATATTTGGAAAGTAAAAATCGTGTTCTCTAATGGGTTTTAATTTTATAGATTGATTCAAAAAAGAAGTTCATTAGCGATGTTGTCAAAGTTAGACATTCTTCTTCAATCTGCCTTAAGTTTTTAGTTGCAGGTCAAAGGCTAACGCTCGGATTGCCAAGTCTTTCCCAAGCCTAAAACCAGGGCTGGATGTGGTGTGGGAATTCAACTTTTAAATAACGCTCACATGTTACAAAAACACATACGCGTTATTTAAATAAACATGTACGCGTTTCATAACGCATACACGCTATCTATTTACCTGTTGGGTAAAGGTAATGTGTATGCGTTTCATAACACATACACGCTATCTATTTACTCATTGGGTAAAGGTAACATGTACGTGTTATGAAATGCGTATGTGTTCTTAGAACATAATGCGTACGCATTTCTAATATAGTCATTTTTCCCTAATTTAAAAAATACTGGTAAAACACGATTTTCTTGCAACATTCTTTTTCTATAGTACGGTCTGAAAGTGTCATTTTCTTCATTTTTTATTGCAAATTTTTCTTGTGCAGGGCATATTCTATTCAAATTGTTGGAAGAGACAAAGTGCAGGTTGAATTTTCTAGTGGAATCAAATAGAACATTTTAGAAGAAGATTTTGTAAAGGAGAATTTTTGGATGTACTCATGTTGTTTTTGTACTTCAGAGTTTATAGAAAAAATGGTCTTCATAATACATAGTTTAATTAGAATATTTGAAGGGGGTGGCACTTTGAAAATAGGCTTTTTGAATTATTTTTTCTGTTATCAAAAAGGGTTTGGTAACCATGGGTGATAAGAAAAGACAAAAAAAAGATGTAGAAATTTAATGACACCCGAAGAAATTCAAAAAAATAAAGACAAGGAGGCAAAAAGACAAAGGGAAAGGAGAGAAATTATTCTTCAAATGAAAGTTTTGGAAGCATCTAGTTCCAAGAATTTTCAAGAGGAAGCCATGAATGATGAAATGAACATAAATGATGCAAATGTGGAGATGGTGAATATGGAAGAAAATGCAATTACAGAGACAAACCCAACTATGCCTTCAACTTTAACTTTCAATGATATGCAAACAACTTCTGGTATGTCTTCAAATCCATCTCCCAATGATATGTAAAATGAACCTATTCAAACAATCTATCTAGGTAGGTGTTCAAACCCAAGTTTTGATAATATTGATATTATTTGTTTAGATGAAGCTAGATACACCATTGATGAGATCAATAATATTAGGGTTCAAACAATGCAGAAACAAAAAAATGATGAAATTATATCTTATGAGAATGCAAATGAGAATGAAATCCCTAATATTGATGACAATGAGAATGAAATCCATCATATTGATGAAAATGAGAATGAAATCCCTTTTACATTTGAAAATGAAAATGAAACCCCTTGTGTGAATGAAAATGAAACTCCTTCTATGGATGAAGGTGATTTTTTTTTTTACAATTGAAACAGATGTTCTAGATAACCTTCATGGTAAAGTTTCTTTGAGAAAAATTAGATATTATGGAAATAAAATATATAAAATATTTTTTTATAGAAAGAAATTAGGATTCCAATGTCAACTCATGGTGCAATTGATGAGAATGTTAAAAATGAGAAAAGTGATGAAAAAATTAGGTGTTTTTGTAAAATAAAAAGAGAAAGATGATTCAGTAGAACAAGTCATATCTAGTGTTGCTAATTCTATTGATGTTATTGGTAAGAAAAGTCGATCGGAAGATAAGAATACGGCTCGTCGTGCAATAAAAACTACTTTCTATTGATAAAACAACTTCAAATAAAAGAATGTTAAGTAAGATTAGTAAATGTGTAAAAGTAAATCCTAGAACTTTGATAAGAGTTGCTAAAAGAAGAGAAAGTATTGAGAAGGATCGTATTAATCAATGTTGGAATTTTAGTGGTAGACTCCCAAGATCAGACATGAAATTAACTAATGAAATTAAATCTTTAATCGATAAATTTTGGCATGATAATACAAGAGTATCACCTAACATTAGAGATGTCTTAAAAGTAAGGGTGAGTTCAAAAATTCATGAACCTCATCCAAAGCATCTCTTAGATATGACTCAAACTAAATTATATAAAAAAAAATTAGATGCTTCAATCTTACCATTGAATATTAACATAAGTCAAAGATCATTCGAAAAGTGTAAACCTTGGTATGCTAGAATTAATAATCAATGAATCTCTTGTTGTTGTAAGACTCATGTACAATTTCATTATTATTATGATATATTTTGATATATACAATGCACTTTGCATGCTAACCAAATTATGTAGGACATTTGTGGTATTAATATGCCACCTGAAAGAATCAAAGATTTTATAGCAGGTTTGTTTTGTGATCCCTCTTTAAATGAAAACTCTTTTTTTTTTAAAAGCATGCATTTCTGGAGAATGCAATAGATATGGTAACTTTTCATTATTAGGAGAATGTATGCATGAAATTAGTTTAGATGAATTTGGACAACAATTAGTGGATGTAAAAAAAATTTAAAATGTTGAGTATTCTTTAAAAGATGGAAAAACTGGAAAACGTGTTGAGCTAATTGTGGAAAAAGTTAGTGTGCATGCTTTTATTAATGAATTTAAAGATAATTTTGTACCTAAATATGTTCAACACTCTCATAATGCTCATTCGCTTGATAAATTTTTTTGTTTATGTAAAAACACATTCCCAATTGGAACTATATTGTTAGTTGTTGATTTTGCTGAAAATTATACTCTTGCTCCACAAAAACAAATTCAATCACAATATTATAATTCAATGCAAGTAGCTATATTTTTTCACATTGTTTATAGACATGCAAAAGATAGTATAGAAGATAATAGAATAATTTTGAGAGAGTGCCATTTTTATGTAAGTGATAATCGATTACATTCATCTGAGTTTCTACAATATTGTTTTGATATATTTTATAAAAATTTAAAAGAGAGAGGAATTCAAATGCTAAAACATCTCATATGGTCAGATAATTGCATGGGTCATATTCAAAAATGCTAGAATTTTTTATTGGTTATGTAGATTTCATAAGGAAAATAATATCCAACACATATGGAGTTTATTTTAAGCTGGTCATGGTAAGGGAGAACATGATGGAGCAGGTGCATGTGTGAAAAGAGCTCTTGTTAGAGAGCAACTAAAATTTGAGGATGTTGTGAAATTTAGAGATGCACGTGCAATTGTACATTAGTGCAATACCAAATTATCTACAAAAACAAGTGAGAGCTCAATAATTCAACACTTCTTTTGGTTAGTTGAAGAAAATGATATTTTTTCTCGACAAGATTGCGAAACAATTAATGGATCTGGAAAATGGCATTCGTTTAAGAGTTCGAATGCAAACACATGGACAATATGGACAAGGGAGTTGGCATACTTTTGTCAATTTTGTATTGCAAGTGATTGGGAGGCATGTGAAAATATGGAATGGTTTGAACAATGGAAACAAAGAGCCTTAACACCTACATCGACAAATGTTCAACATGGAACAATAATTGATGATAATCAAGTGTTCGCATCAGATGATTATGATCGTGTTTCGGATCCTGTGCAAGAAGGTACATTATTTATTGAGTTGAATTTTGTATGTATGCATGTTTATATGTGAATTAAATATAAGTCACTCTTTATTGAATTTTGTATTTATTTTTACAGGACATGTGTATGTTGTTGCACCTGAGGAGAATGAAAATGAGATAGATTACTAGTTGGCTAGATGTGTTGAGAGAGAACATAATTTGGCACGTCCTAGAGTGGATGATGACAACTTTAAGTATCCAACGGGTTTAGTGGTTGTTGTTGGCACCTGGCTTCAAAAATATTTGATGAGAAAGAATGGCTTGCCTACATTTGAAGATTATGAAAGACACAAGAAGATTATACATTATTCACATTTGAATTTGGCAACCAATATAAAACTAGTTAGATATCAAGGGAGTCCTGCTAATAAGGTTTTATGGACACTTTCAATGGATGATCATTAGACAATCATAGATGCATTAAAAAAAAGAGAGGATGCAGATGGTACAACAGAGTAAATAAATATTGGTAAGTATATCTAGTTGTTTATATAGTTAATTGATATATATATTTCTATTTTATCATTTCCTAATTAAATTTTTATATCATTTTTTGTTTTAGGTCTCCCAAAATTAGATCCTTTACAAAAAAGAGAGGAGATGCACATATATTACAATGGAATTTGAATCTAGAGATAGGTAACTATATATAGTTCTAGATACATTTAATTGATAGTATAAATTCATTATCTCAACTCCCCTTAATCCACCCTCTTGCATCCCTTCAAGTCATTCTATCATCTCCCCTTAATCCACCCTCTTGCATCCCCTTAAGCCATCCTCTTAAAGGACCCTTAAGTCATATCCTCTTACATCCCCATAATACATATTCTTGAATTCCTTAAGTCACTCTCATAATTCCCCTTAAGACATCCCCTTAGGGCCTTTTAATCCATATCGTAAGGTTCATGACATGCATCCCCTTAATCCACCCTCTTACATCCCCTTAATCCACCCTCTTCCATCCCCGTAATCCATAATCTTGCATTCCTTAAGTCACTCTCATAATTCCCCTTAAGCCATCCTATTAGGGCATGTTAATCCATATTGTAAGGCTCATGAAATGCATCCCCTTAATCCACTATCTTACATCCCTTTAATCCATTTTGTCAACTCCCCTTAATCCACCCTCTCACATCCCCTTAAGCCATCCTCTTGAAGGACTCTCATAATTCCCCTTAATCCATCCTCTTAGGACCTATTAAGCCATATCCTAGGGTAAATTTTAGGCTGATTGGTCAAATCAAGTCTCCTCTTTATTCCATGTTGACTAGATGTACCCGCATCATCTTGTAAAAGAGTACAAGAAACTTGAAATTAGATTTAAATTTATTTATAAATTTTGATATAATTAAACATATTTAAACTTGAAAATATAAACTTTTAGATAAAAATAAATTTAATTAAATATCTAGTAAATATAGTAAAAATGATTTCTAGTATGCATAAATTACCATATGATCATGTGAATCTGTAATTGGCAGATTTTCTTCAATGGGTAGCATAACTGTCACTTGAGAAGATGCAAATGCCTAATCTACTATATCCTGCATATTCATATAAAGCAAACAATATGTGAAAACCTCAAATATATATATATATATATTTAAAAGGTCAATAAAAATTGTATAGGAGATTTCCCATGCATAAATTCCAATGATGTCTCAGGTGTGCAGCCCACCATGGGTATCTCATGAAATTCCTACATATAGATGTACAATAGTTTGTATAGATCATTGACACATGTGTATGTAAATGAAAAAATTAAATTAGATCTATGATGTCTATTTAATTTAAAATTAACAAACTTTTGAAAGCACACATCTGAGCTGATGATGTCTTAGGAGCACTCACCACTTTATGTTGTGGTTGGTCAGTACTAGGTATTGTATGACCTCCCTGCATCTAGATATAATATATCAATTCACACATGTGTAAAAATTAAAATTAAATTATATATATATCTACACAAATTATTTAATATATATTAGTTCAAGTACATGTCCAAAAGGTGAGCCCAGATCTACAACACTCAATATATGCACACGATGATCATATTGAGTTTTAGGCATCACGTGATCATGCGTCTACACCAAACACTTATTGAATTAATATTATATTATATATATAATTTGATGTTATTATTTACATGATTTTTTCATATTTCAAACTTCAATTAAATTTAAGTTCAAAAGATGAACATACTTGTGTAGGACGATCCTCATAATATAGTAAATTTAGGTATGACCCTGTCCCAGATGCATATGCATCACTTGAAGTGGATGTTTGAGTATCCCTATAGCCCGAGCCTCCATGCTCTCTATTGGCCACTTTAGTGGCCACGTGTGTAGTTTGCTGAGTGAGATGTCCTGAAAGTGAACTCAATTCTCCTAATGTTGATAACATGGTCTACTGATGAAATGTAATGGGAACACTAGGAGAAGGAAGAGGAACAATAGGAGCAATAGGAGCACACCGCTATGGATCGACACGTGCTCCTATTCTATGTTGGGGCATGCCACGCCCAACTCCCTAAAATGGCCTCATATCAAAATAGTTGGGATTTTTTACCCAACTCAAACTCAGCCCATAACTTTCTCAAAAAGTATAAGGGCACCTCATTGTTGCCATTCGGTGGACTATCAAACACCATCCACCATCTATCTCAAAAATGCACAGCTATCTATGGGTGCCTACACCATAAAATTGAAATTCATTTTTCCATGGGTGGAATGGGTTGGTTTGTTTAGGGGTTAATAAAATATCGGCACATGGCTTGTTTGGTAATTTTTAGGTCATTGATTTCTTTATATGACAATCCATCCACATAGAATTGTCTCCTCTCTTCTCTCCGTTGATGGAACCTAACTAGGTCCACATTGATCTATATTTCCTTGAATGACAATGAGGTTTGTTCGGATATTCTCTCTTAATTGATCTTCATCAAATACATGAGGGGGTGGGGGGTTAGGCGATGGAGAATGTGGATGTGTGCTAGGGTTTTGTTCATGTGGTGGATTGGGATGTATGGGATATATAGGAATTTCTTGATTGGGCATAAAATCCTCTAAATTACACATCGGATCCATGTGAGTAATGATATGGCAACTGCATGTTAAACAATTAAAAAATATATATCAACAAACTAATTAAATAATGCACAAAATTTGAAAGTTATTTAAAAATCACATTGAACATGCACAAATTCAAAATATATTTCATTTGAAGACCATTCGATTTATAACATTATAAAATCCATAACATTAAAAATTCATAGCATGTACACACATTAAATTGAGTCTAGTGTGGGGTTGAAAATATGAAGGGTAGAATGAAATCATGGGGTTTTATTAAAATTTATTTAATCTCATTCATTATTTTCAAATAATACTAAAGATAAGAGTGAAAAGTTAATAGAAGACATTGAAAGGGACACATAGATATATGCTAGTGACCTAATTGCAATGTACAAAATATAAAAAAAAAAGAGTTCCCAAGCTCTATTCACCAAATTGATCCCCTTGAGAAATGTCAAATTCCCCCTTAAGACATCAATTTATGATTTAGGGTATAGGATGGCTTAAGGGGATCATGTGTAGTAAGGTCCTAGGACAAAATGGTCCATGGGTTAAGGGAATAAAATTTGGTGAAGTTGCCTAAGGCAACCAAATTTCATTTTAAGGTCCTACAACAAAATGAATAGATGTATTAATCAAGTATGATAGAATTTAATTAAATCCGATGACATAAATTGATTTATCTAAATTTTAAAATTTCATGATAAGAGACACAAGATCAATATGGTGGGACAAAGTAGTTAAGAAGAAATTATAATTTTAACACTAACATTAAAATTTATAATCTCATTCATTGTTTTCAAAGATTACTAAAGATAAGAATGAAAAATTAATAGAAGACATTGAAAGGGACACATAGATATATGCTAGTGACCTAATTACAATGTACAAAATATAAAAAAAGATGAGTGACCAAGCTCTATTCACCAAATTGATCCCCTTAAGAAATGTCAAATTCCCCCTTAAGACATCGATTTACGATTTAGGGTATAGGATGGCTTAAGGGGATCTATGCATAGTAAGGTCCTAGGACAAAATGGTCCATGGCTTAAGGGAATAAAATTTTGTGGAGTTGCCTAAGGCAACCAAATTTAATTTTAAGGTCCTACAACAAAATGAATAGATGTATTAATCAAGTATGACAAAATTTAATTAAATCTGAGGACATAAATTGATTTATCTAAATTTCCAAATTTCATGATAAGAGACACAAGATTTCTATAGTGGGACAAAGTAGTTAAGAAGAAATTAATAGAATACATTGAAAGGGACACATAGATATATGCTAGTGACCTAATTTCAATGTACAAAATAAACAAAGATGAGCTTGAGCTCTATTCACCAATTTTTTAGAACTTCTTTGATCTCCTTAAGAAATGTCACATTAGGACCCCTTAAGACATCTATTTACGATTTAGGGTGATAGGATGGCTTAAGGGGATCTATGTCTAGTAAGGTGGACTAAGAAAAAATGTTCCATGGCTTAAGGGAATAAAAATTGGTTGAGTTGCCTAAGGCAACCAAATTTCATTTTAAGGTCCTACAACAAAATGAATGCTAAATTAGGGTTTAGGGTTTAGATTTAGAGATTTGATGACATGAAAACATATAGAAGACACATGAATAAATTTTTACAAGTAAATAAGAAACCCTACCACCTAAACTTAGTGCTTTGAATAAAATATGTGACATTCTAGGAATAGCTTCAATATATCAACAATTAGGAATTTTAGATTTCAATTATAAGTAAGTTGTTGAGTTATGATGGATTTTGAACCTATTTGGACCTTAAGCACTCTTGGATGATTTAAAAAGGAAGAGGAGATCTAAAGTGATTTAGACCCAATTTTTTTTCTAATCATATATTTTTTGAAACTTTTCTATGGCATAGACTCTTCCTTTGAATATTTATATAAATTCTAGATGTGCATGGGTTTTCAAAAAAAGAACCTAACTGCCACTAAGTGAGGAATCAATTGATCAATTCAATAAATAAATAATTAAACCTTTAATATAGAATTGACTTGCATTTATGAATCATCTATCAAGTTTCTCAAAAAAGCAATTTGAATTTTCCAAATTGAAATGATCATGCTACAAGTTAGCTTTGATACACTAGTTTAGAGAAAGTACAACATTTAGTTTTCCTAATCTAGAACAATGCCACTACACATGAGAGTTAAATAGGAATTAGATTACACACAACCTATAGATCTTATGAATAACATCCTATAAATTAAGGCTTAAATATGATCATAATGCATCCTTAGATAATTCACAAAGGATCTCATCCAAATATGAGAAATGGGTAGAAATCATTCATGCTTCACATTTTCATATTTATTTTATTTAATAGCATTTATGTGTCTAGCTCTATCCATATTGCACATAGTCTAGATTAACAATTATGACTTGCATTTCTATGTTTTTTTAAGAGAATACATCATACAGTATATAAGCCAACAACCTTGATATAGAGTGATTACATGCTCATATCAACTAGCATCATGATATATGAACTTATTAAATCAAGCACATAGTTTCACATGAGGCACATTATTTTACTTCATTGGTACACTTTTTCAAGTTAAATTATACAATCATGAAGTTTTCTAAGATAAAATTAGCTATCAAATTTATATTAAATGTGAACATATTATAATTAAATTAATTTGTTGGTTAATATTTAGATCTATGCATCGATTGTTTGTACCTCCTTTATTAGTCAATTATGAATTTCATTGGTAGTTGTGTGGATCACCAACGACATACCAAAGTGTACCTAACCTATGGACTATAATTTGTGATCCCTCCCTACATGTTATGTCATGAAATCTTACTACGCATCCTTGTTTTACCTCTTCTATTATATCACATGCCCCTAATATTGAACTTTTCATCACTTCCACCCTAAATAAACTAAGAACCATGAGTGAGTAAAAATAATACCAAGAAGGTTATTTCAAATATAAAATGTAATCTAAACCTCCTCGAGGAGCCCTAATTTAGGGTTTTAGGTTTATGTTTGAGGGTAAATAGCCTATTTTAAGTTTATGTAAATTAGGGTAAATAGGGTTTTAGGTTTACATTTTAGGGTTTAGGTCCAAGGATTAACCTGTGTAAATTAGTTTTTACGGACCTATGTAAATTGTGTAACCTAGGGTTTCTAGGGTTTTGAAATTTCTAAGTTAAATGTGTCCAATTTAGGTTTAGTTTTTATGGTTTTCAATGTACAATTTAAATTTTTTTGTTTCGTTGACATTTTTGGTTTTTTAAATACAATTAAAAACTATAAAACATTGAACTAAAACACACTAAACAAAGAAAAACTGAATACTAATTACAAAACAAGAAAAAAAATATAAAGCAAAAAAAAAGAAGAATTCAACCAACCTAGAGGTCGATGAGGTTGGTTGTGTCAATGGGAGGAGGTGGCAGTCAAATTTTTGTTCAATGAAGGCCTTTGAAATGCATACATGATATCCTTTGTTCCTCTCTGAAGCAGATTAGAATGGTGAAAAATGAAATACAGTAGCTTATTTAAAAAAAAAAAATACTTTTGAGAAACACGTATGGATTTTTAAATGTGTACGCGTTATAAATGCGTACGCATTTCATAACGCGTATGCATTTCATAACGCGTATGCATTTTAAGTTTGCGTACTGGAATCTAAATGCGTACGCATTCAGATCTAGGCTCAGGTACCTGATCCAAAATGCATACGCGTTTAGTTGAAAACGCGTACATGTTTCCTACGAAACTTTTTTTGTTCCTAAAATTTCCCCTCTTCATGTACCCAACTTCTTGCTTTTACGCTAGACATGTCTTAGGACATCTCTAGGTTTCATATCCATCATTGTTTTCTCGATCCAAATCCCCTAAAATTTGTTTTAGAGGTTATTATCAAAATTGGCTTAGGTGTCAAACCTGATTGTCATCATTCACATCTGTTTAGGATTTTCATTCATCCTGAGTCAGTCATCATCTTCGGTCTAATCAATTCACTTCCATCTCAAGGTGGATTTGGTGTTGTAATCACCCATTTGTCCTTCAATCTGATCAATCAACACTTTAAGTCACCTAGGGTGATTTTTGAACCTGGTTTAGAATCATTTTCCTCATCTTATCTAGTCAATCATCTAATCTTATCAATCATATCATCTCATCAATCAATCTAATTCAATATAATCATATCCCCAATCTAATCATCCAATCAATCCTCCAATCATCACTTAGGTTATCCCTGCATTTGCATCTTAAAGACTAGCCCCATCTTAGCTCATCTGGTAGTTTTGTACTTTCATGCCCATTCACACCCGATTGCAAGCAAAGAAGCTAATGGCAGAACAACAAGGTCAAGGTTCCCAACCTAATATCCCTTAAGATCCCATTAATGGTGCCTCATCATAGTCTAATACCGATGTTCAAAAAACTTTACCACTTGGCGACGAGAACATGGTCATCCATCCTGAAGTCACAGTTGATGAGTACCTTAGTAATCCCACCAATTTTTAGATGATAGATCGGCTCCTCATTGAGTGTGGGGATATAATTCTTACCACTTTACTCATGAAAGGAATCAAACCACCACCCAACTTTGACATGTCACAATATGCCAGCACCTAGTCTCTCCCAGGGTCTCAGGACCAGTAGACTTTGTAGAATTTTATGGGAAATTTATATGTTCCCAAAGGTCTACGCATAGATAACTGGTATCAACCTAGGTTCGGCAACGTTGTACTTTACCAAGTTGGCAATGTTCCCCGCATTCCGATTTCAATACTAGCAACACAACTTGATCCAAATGATCCCTATGCTTATGGTATGTTGTAGAATATTCTTCCACCACTACCTCCCATGCCTATCTAGCAACGTACGACCCCCATACCATCTACACCACCACTTCTTCCTAATCATCTAGATCAACCACCCGTCAACACTAGGATCAATCCTTTTCTTGCACTGATGCCACCTCTATGATCTACATCCGCAGCCAATTTATTACTGCCAACTTTCACATCTCAACAGTGACCCCAAGGCAACATCCCTACATTCCAATAGCCTCCCTTTAATCCCCAACAATCCACTGCATCGCAAGTACCACTGCAACACACTATTTTTCCCTCACAAGCACCACCACAACATACCACTACCACTATTATTGCATCTCAACTACCTCATCAACAACCTTCGCAACAAAATGTTCCAGTTCTGCATCAAAATATTCTAGTTCTTTCAAAATATACTGTCATTCCTATGCAACCCCCACATTAAGTGATGTAGGCTACATCACATCCTCAACAACCACTACAAGGTACCTCAGTATAGATCCCTCAGTAGCAGCATATCCCATCTCACCCTCCTTATCAAGAGCCACCACAACAGCAACAACCACCCTAGCACACTCATATCTCCACACAAACACATCACAATCCCCTTACACAATATCTTTATCATCCATCGAGCACATATGTTGTCTATGCTACCCCATCAAATCCAAATTCCAATCCAGTTTCTTAGAATTTTCCGCGATATCAACCACCAATTTACACCAACCCTCAGCAATCACACTCAAATCCTTACTATCAAATGTCTAGTCTATAACCACCTCCATATACCACACAATAGCCAAACATTGCATATAACTACCAATCCAATCCATATTACACCCAACAAAAATCACCCTATCAACAGGGCGCACCCTCCACCTCCTATTATCAGCAACCATCATCATATCAAAAGGCACTTCCACATCGTCAAACTACCAAGCTTCTCTATAATACTAGCAGGGTGCCCCCTCTACCTCATATTATCAGCAACAACCACCCTATCAATAAGCAACCTCCACTTCCTATTATCAAAATCCATCATCCTCCTACCCACCTTATGTCAATCCGCAATCACAGTCCACCTATACCAATCAACATCAACAAATGAAATGTATATGTACCTCCACCAGCATATGATCAAACCACTTCCACCCCATCTTCATCATACCAACAATATCCTTCCTACAATCAATTGAATCCAACCAATTTGACTTCCCCAATGCCTACCAATAAAGAGTGGGAAGAAGTCAAAGCTGCATTAAAAGACTTGGAAGCAAGGACTAGCAAACAGTTGTTTAAGTTTGAAGACATTTGTCCCTATCCGTTTGATCCCTCAATTATATTAGTTCCTTTCCTGAAGCATTTTGAGATGCCAAAATTTGATAAGTACAAAGTAAATAAAGATCCCAAGGCTCATCTTCAGGAGTTTTATTCCCATTATCAAGAAGTCCAACACAATGACAATTACCTTCTGCGATTATTTCCAAGGAGTTTAACAGGCATAGCTCTTTAGTGGTTTATGGGTCTCGAAAAGGGATCCATCAAGTCTTTTGTAGATCTTTCAAAAAAAAAAATCTCCCGCTTCTCCTTTAATTTGGAAAAGGATGTTGATACTTTGGATCTCCTAAAAGAGAAACAATGTGAGGGAGAAACTTTTGCAAGGTACCTTCAAAGATGGTGAGTTTTGGTCGGTCAGATGAAATCCCCGCTCAAACAAAAACACATGGTCACCCTTTTCATCAAAAAATCTCATCCAACTATGGTGCATAATTTTAGGATTCATTGTGTCACAACCTTCGCAGAAATAGTGGAGAAGGGTCCTATCCTTGAGAGAACATTTATCGTCAAAGAATAAGTCATAATTTTTAATTCTGATAAAGAAAAGTCATCTAGGGATAAACCAGGCTAGTGGAACAAGAACAAGAACTCTATCAATGATGTTGTTATTGACACTAAGCATGTTCAAGTAGCTAATGCTTCCCAAAAGCCACAATATGTCCCTCCTGAGCAATCAATTCCTAATGCTATATTAGTGTCACAGGGGGCACCTTGTCCTCCCCCACAGTCTAATCAAAATAAACAAGGGAATAACAAAGGTCAATTCACTCATTTAGGAGAACCTTTAAGCATAATTTTTAATAGGCTTCTTCAAGCTAATTACCTGATCACATATCCTATGGCCAAGCCTCTTAACGAATCCAAACCCAAACTAGCTTGGTATAAAGAAAACGAGTATTTTGATTTTCATAAGATCAAAGGGAATTCATTAAATAAATGTCAAGGTTTGAAAACCTACATCCAGGATCCCATAGATCAGGGTGATATACATGTGGATGCCAACCTAGCCCCCTCATCCAATGCTCAGCTATATATATATCAAAATTCTTTCCTTAAACATAACCAAGGAGCTAGCATGTCAAATTCCAATCCCTGGACTAGTAGCAATAACAATTAGGGTAACAACATGAACAACATTAGTTACAAAAATGTTCCATTTCATTATGAAGGTATCATCATGTACATTGAATAGGAAGAACCATATGTGTCTATGGTACATGTAAAAGGAAAATATCCATAGTGTGTTGTTACCACCCGTTGCACTCGTATCAGAGTCCCTGGAAAGACCCCTGCCCAGATATCCATTTTGGATTTACTCAAGTCTTCTCCTATGCACCAATAAATCTTAACCAAGGCTTTACAAGATACCCACGTCCCCAACTACATAGATCCTACACAATTCCAAGCATTTGTAGGACATCTCTCTACCACATATCAATTTGGTTTTAGTCAGAATGACATACCTTGTATTGATTCCAACCATAACCATCCCCTCTATCTTGAGTTCCTTATAGCTCACCAAAAAATAAAAAGGGTCTTGGTAGACAATGGCTCTGCCCTGAATCTTTGCACGTTAAAGTTCATAAAATAGGTGGGATACACTCACGCTGACTTAAATAATCAGGTCATCACTATCAAGGAATATGATAATGTAGAATGTCATTCTGAGGGAACAATTTTTCTTCCAATTCAAGTTGGGCCCATTGTACAGTATACTACCTGTCACATCCTTGATCTAGACCTCCCTTACAACCTTCTGACAATCCTTGGATCCATTCCATGCAAGCCGTTCCATCCATGTACCACCAATCTCTAAAATTCCAATTTAATGGGATGGAAGTTACCATACATGCAGACCATCAACCATTTGAATATTGTCATGCACTAGAAGCTTCCTTTCCCCATTCTCATTACTGTGTAGGAGTAGAAGTGGGACCACTTTAGACATCATCATCCTATCCATCTTCCAATGCGCTAGCCACCACATCATCCACTCCACCTTCCAATTCTGATTCCACCATTACCAAAGTCCAAATCATTGACAAAGGGTGTGGTGAATCTAAAATGCGTACAACTTTGAATGTGGAAACCATGCCACCCTCACCACATACATATGGCTAACCTTCTCTTTCTGTGACAAAGCAAGAAGAGAACACGATCACTTTGAGCTCCAAGAATTTAGGATCCAACACTTTCCACTCCCCTGGACTAAGACAAGATACACCAAAAAATGACATTAGCCAATGGGTCTACTGCGAGGAGCCTAAACCTACTCCCCCTCTAAAGGAGTATTTCCAAGAGACGTATCCTTATTCTTTAAAGTTAGCAGACAAGTATAATTATCAAGGGGGAGGCCTCAACATCAAAGAGAAAGGAAGGAAACAACCTATTGAGGCCTCAATACGGCCAAGATACTTGAGTTTAGGCCATGACACAAAACAAAAGGGTCCCATACCATCAACTAGTGCTTCTAACAACATTGTTGTGGACAACAGCCTCCTCAAAGACATACCTAAAGAGGAATCCATCATACATGCATACAATGACATGGATCATGTGGACCTTTATTCCATGTTTGATTGCCTATCCATTTGCTCCATCAGCCTATCCCTTTGCCATCCCAAGCTTATTGAACGAGACCTACATGGTAGCACACCTATTGAAACCTTTACCTTAGTAGATATGTATGTGCATCATATGGGATTGGAGGAGGATGAACACCCTAACCAAAAAAATAATAAGAAACAAAATAAAAAAGAGTTGCTTAGTGAAAACCTCTCTGAGGCGCTTCTTGACTCAGAAAAAGTAAAAATAAAGGGTGTATCTAACAATGAAAACCTCGACAACGCACTGGAAGATGGGGACATTTATCTTCCCCTTGTGGTAACTCAACTATCTAAATGATCATCTATTATGATCAAGGAAACATAAGAAGTAAATTGGGGAACCCAAGAAGTTCCAAAAGTCATATATGTAGCCAAGTCACTATCAGAAGAAGAGTACTCTACCATTCTCTAGATTCTCAAGGAAGGAATTATCAATTTTGCATGGACATATTCAGATATGACAGGTCTTGATCCTGCTCTAGTGGTACATCACTTGGACGTACATCCAAATGCAAAACCCGTCAAGCATAAAC
Source organism: Sequoia sempervirens (assembly GCA_007258455.2). Taxonomy (NCBI): domain Eukaryota; kingdom Viridiplantae; phylum Streptophyta; class Pinopsida; order Cupressales; family Cupressaceae; genus Sequoia; species Sequoia sempervirens. Next base: position 59,826,221 of record VDFB02000013.1, on the reverse strand, counting down.
TTGAGAAAATGCATCCTCAAGTAGCTTTGTTGGTCAAGAAAAAGTTGGAAAAATTATTAGAAGCCAAATTAATAAGACCCATCGACTACTTTGATTGGATCTCCAACATTGTGCCAATGGCTAAACCAAATGAGAATATCAGGACTTGTACAAATTTTTGGGATCTTAAAAAAGTCTATCCTAAAGATGATTTCCCCTACCAAACATCGACATGTTGGTTGATTTAACCATAGGACACGATATGTTGTCCCTTATGGATGGTTTCTCCAAATATAACCAGATTATAATTGCACCTGAGGATCAACATAAAACAACCTTCACCACACCTTGGGGCACATTTTGTTACAATTCCATGACCTTTGGCCTCAAGAATGCGAGGGAAACCTACCAACGTGTCATGACAGTCATCTTCCATGATCTTATTCACATCATAATGGAGGATTATGTTGATGATATGTTAGGGAAATCAAGAATGTGAGGGAAACCTACCAACGTGCCATAACAGTCATCTTCCATGATCTTATTCACATCATAATGGAGGATTATGTTGATGATCTATTAGGGAAATCAAGAACAAGGGAAGAGCACCCGATGATCCTCAAGAAGATTTTTGAGTACCTAGAGCACTATAAGCTACGTCTAAATCCAAAGAAGTTTTTCTTTGGAGTCACATTAGGAAAACTACTAGGTTTCATCATCTCCAAAAGAGGCATAGAGGTCGATCCAATGAAAGTCAAGGAAATCATGAACATGCCTCCACCACACAATCTAAAATAGTTAGGGATCCTTCAAGGAAAGGTACAGTCCATCGGCTGGTTTATAGCTCAATTAGCTAAAAAATTCCAATCGTTCACCCATCTCCTGAAAAAAGCTACCACCTTAAAGTGGGATCAATAGTTTCAGCTTAGTTTCGACAAAATCAAAGAGTATTTGGCTCATCCACCCATCCTTATGCAACCAATTCCAGGTAAACCACTTCTATTGTATGTTTCCACTACTTCAATTGCACTGGGGGAACTATTGGTGCAATATGATGAGTTATCAAAAGAATGAGAAATTTACAACATCAATCGGAGCCTAGTAGGCTATGAGCTCAATTATTCTTTGATGGAAAATGCTTTTATAGCTATGGTCTTCAACTCACAAAATCTTTGACACTATATGCTATTTCATCCCATAAAGTTGATTTCAAAGGTTGATCTACTCAAATATCTATTATCTAGGACAACTTTGACTAGTTGCATGGCTAAGTGGGTAATGCTATTGAGTGAATTTGATATAGAGTATATTGATCAAAAGGCTATTAAAGGGAAAGTGATTGTAGATCAGGTGGAAGATGCTCCTTTGGTAGATGCCTATCCCTTGGTAACAGAGTTTCTTGATGAAGAGGTCTTCACAATATCATAAGCAACCACATGGACACTATACTTGGATGGGTCATACACACACAATGGAGCAGGGGCAGGCATCTTGTTCGTCACCCCACAAGGTGATTATATCCCAAAGTCATTCAGATTGGATTTTCCATGCATGAACAACATAACAGAATATGAAGCTCTTCTCACGAGTCTTAGAATCGTAATCTAATGGAACATCACTCACTTAAGAGTCTTTGGCAATTCCCAGTTGATCATCAAACAAGTTAATGATGAGTTTCTCACAAGAGATGATAAAATGTTACCTTATAAGCCCATGGTGGATGATTTCAAGAAGTACTTCACCTCTATCTAGTTTGACCAGATCCCTAGAGTGCAGAATAATGTAGCTGATGCAATGGCTACAATTGGTTCCCTAATTGTAATGGAAAAGGATTAATAGACTGTAAGTTCTTAGTTGAACAACTTTTAATCCTTGCTTATGACATCCTTGAGAGTGCAATGGTGTGAGACATTATAGGTCCTATGTCACCATGGTATTACGAAATTTACACCTACCTTCATTATAACATCGTACCCCCCAACCTTACATGTAACCAACAAAAATCTTTTATCCAACACACCTCCCGCTACACTATCATAGGTGATACGTTTTATCATCATGGGTATGATGGAACCCTTCTTAGGTGTCTAAATGAGACCAAAGCTCACACTATATTGACAAAGGTACATAGTGGTGTTTTTGGGGCTCATTCAAATGGCATGGCATTAGCTAAATGAATTCTAAGAGCTGGGTACTATTGTCCTACACTAGAGCATTACTCATGTGAGTTCGTGAGGAAATGTTTACCCAACCAACAACATGCAAATTTGATACATGCTCCTGCTCAAGATTTGCAGCCTCTCATAGCACCATGGCCCTTCTCTTAGTGGGATTTTGACTTAATAAAAAAGATATATCTTCCATCTTCTAATGGCTACACCTTCATTATCACTACCACTGAGTACTTCACTAAGTGGGTGGAAGCAATTCCACTCTCTCAAATCACTGGTACTTAGATATCTAAATTCATTCATTTCCATATTCTTTGCAGATATGGAATCCCATCCACCATCATCATAGATAATGGAAAGCCATGTAAAAACCAGGCCATGAAACACTTATGTATGACCTTTCACATCTAGCATCGTTGGTCCATGCACTTTACCCTCAAGGTAATGGTTAAGTGGATGCTACCAAAAAAACCTTGATCAAGATCCTTAAAAAGGTGGCTAGCAATAGTGGGAGAGATTGGCATCTCCATATCCACCCCACCCTTTGGGCTTACTGCACTTCCATCCGCACTCCTACTAGGGCTACCCGATATTCTCTCATTTATGGTGTCGATGCCATCTTTCTGATTGAAGTTGAGATCCCACCATTGAGTATATCTTTGAAGAACCTCATCAGTGTTGAAGACGCTCAGGTTGCAAGATATAGTCAGTTGGAACTCCTCGATGCAAAATGGATCAAAGCATACAATCATCTTCAACCATATCAAAATCATCTTAAGAGAAGTTACAACAAGAAGGTCCATCCTTACCAGTTCAATTTTCGTGATTTAGTCCTTAAGGAGAATCGGTGTACCCAATAGGACTGAGACAAGAAAGGGAAATTTGAAGCAAATTGGTTGGATCCCTATGTGATCACAACAAAAATGGATTTGGGGCATATAGACTTGCCACACCTAAAGGAGAGCCCCTAGAAGATCCCATTAACATCATGCACCTAAAAAGGTTTTACACCTAAAGTCAGCTGGGTTATCCTATCTTACAAAAATACCAAAAAAAAGAAAGTAAAAAATTGTCAAAAATGCAAGAAAAAAATAAAAAAAGTATATAAAAAATCCAAAATTAGTAAAGAGAAATAATTTGTCCTATGGTGAAAACCACCCTTGGTGGTGCCTTGGATAAGTACGTTTGGTGAAAACTTGGTAACAGGTGCCATTCATAAAGGGATTAATCATTATCTACCTTGCATCCTAGTTATGTTATGCTTTCATCCATGCTATCCTCACATCCAATCCTAGCATCCTTTCAATCCAGTCCTTTCATCTGCATCCCTTTATCCCGCCGCTTGGTATGTTTTGGTTGAGCATTGGACGATTTTCATCCGCTATCCATCATCTTGAGCTTTCATCATAATTTGAGCTTGTGTCATCTATCCTTATTGTCAGTCGGTCTCTCACCTCCATCTAGGATCCTTCATCGTGTCGGCCATCATTAGGTCTTATCATGTCTTTCATTTTTGGTCCATGACATGACAGGAATTTATTAAAATTTAAGATTGACATTACTCTAAAATATCATGGTCTAGAGACTGAGTTTGGATTTGCAAGAGTTAAATAAATTTGTGTCATGTCAGTCCTTCATGTCCATCTAGGGTCCTCCATTGTGTCGGCTCTCACTTAAGTGTCATCCCGTCATGTCTTTTGTGATGAATCCAACTACTTACACCTTCATTTGGCTACGGTTTTTTCTTCCCTGATGGATATCCTTGTTAGTTTTGTAGTATCTAGTATAGTATGATCTGCAAATTGACTTGGATTATCCCCTTTGGCTTTCATCCTTCCTATTGTGTCAGTCATCCATCCTTTGTTTATCTCATTTTGTCTTTTGTCCTCGGTCTTTATTTGAACTACATTGCCCTTGCACTTTCACATAGGCAAGGTTGATCATTTGATCTGCTCCTAAGGCTTTTAGTTCATGTGGTATTTTTCTTCCATCATTTGTCTCCATTGTCCCCTTACTTCTTTTGTCCATGGTATTTTATTGAACTATGAGGGCTCTATACTTTCACGTTGGCAAGGCTAATCTTTGATCAGTCCCTGAGCCCCTAGGTTTATAGGGTTTGTTAGTCTTGTGTCATGTCATCAAATTATGTCCTTATCTAGTTGGTTCTTAACAAATGAGATCCACTAGCATCATGAGATTAAATTTATTTCAAATATCCTATGTCATGTTGATCTCTTAGTTTAGTTTCCATCTTTGGTCTTAATAGGATGCATCCTTCCTTATCAGACCACATCAATCCCATCCACCTTTTGATCATGTGGAAAAGGACATTTAAAATTGATTGTTTTCTTTTGGTTCTTTTGGAATTTTGTTTATCATTTGAGCTCCCTATCATACCTTATCAAGGCCACCATGATCCATCATATTATGGTGTGTTTTGACTAGTAAATATAGGGGCATATCTTGATCTTTTTGTTTGTTTTTGTCTTCTTGGTTGTCCCACGTAGTACCAATCAAGATCCTTGCAGTCTTGTGTTATGATGGGGCATCTTTTGTGCTTGTGGTTATCTCAATTCCTGGCCTAACCAAATTCATCACAACTTCGGGGTATTGGGATAACCTCCTTGTTTGTTGTGTTTGTTTCATGTCTTATGCTATAGCAAAAATTAGTGCTTTGAAAATGGAAAATAGTATTAGGATTGCATTTCATTTTCCTTTCTGTTGCATTGCATTTATCCAAACCTAACCTATTACTTGTGATTTTGGTTGTGCAAACATTCATCTTCCATCTCCATTTCCTCTTAGGGTACCTACGGTTCTTGACAGGTGGAGTCTTACACCCATCCTCCCTTAATTTTCTAATGATTACAGGTTAAGTACTTGCCAATAATCTAAAGCAAGTATGATACACAAATAAAGTTGGCCAACCCTCACCTTCCATCACTATACAATACCTTATTTACACTCATGTCCATGTTCATTTCATTTAGCTATTAGTTTTTCTAAGGAATTTAATTGCATCCCATCTAGCATCGTAGCTCCAAGGCATTGTATTTCATCCCATGTGCATTGCCATATCATATTTATTTTAAGTTGTTTAGATTAATATTAATTGGTTATTCTAATCATCTTACGATTATTTCATTATCAATTCATTGCATATGTTGTATTTCATCCCATGTGCATTGTCATCTCATATTCATCTTAGATTGTTTAGATTAATATTAATTGGTTATTCTAAGCATCTTAGATTTATTTTCTTATCAATTCATTTCCATATTAGTCCATCTCATTAACACATTGCATACATTTCCACCTGCATTACAAATCATTAGGAACATATAGATAGCATATAATATTATAACTCATTCATCACATCTTGCATCATAAGTGTTAGGAACCATACATCTCATCCATGTCATTCACATATGCATAAATATAAATCATCATAAATATATGCATATATCACATCATCATCATAATCATCCATAATAAAGTAACATACATACACATGTACATAAATAAATCATCCATCACATAAGTATAACATAGTGTAAATAAGGGCTATCACATATCATGTAAATATAAAAATATAATGGCCATCATAAAATCAAAATACATGTCCATTATATACACTCATGATCATCAAATAAAATATAAGTACAAGGCTATGAATCAAATGTGATCACTATCCCCCTGTATTGCATATCCACCCTACACCTATCAAAAACCTATATCCTATCATCTGTCTATCCTCTCTACTCTGAGTTTCCCACATCTGACCTCTACGGTGAATCTGGCACTAGCCCCTTGTGTGGAGGTGTCTTTCGATAGTTTCTATATCCCTGTGTATGCATCCCTGGTGACCGTGATGGTGTTGGCATTTGTGGCACTGGTCTAATGTAGGGATGTACACATCATGCCTAATCTAGCACCTCTTTGAAATAGGTCCCCATATAATAACATGAATTTTGCATGTACTCATCCCTCTCTAGTGCCTGTATCTTGGCTGCATCTCACTCCATCCTATACCTATCCTATAACCCAGTCAGTTGTCTCCTCTCCTGCTCCTAGGCATCCTCTGCCAACATGAGCTGGTCAATATACACTTGCATCTGGGCCATTTGATATGTTGTTGCATCTCTCTCACTGTAAAAGGCTTGTACATGTGCCTCGGCTGCATCCCTCTCTCACTATAATGTCTGCATCGGCCCTGCTATCATGTCCCTCACATATTGTAGAGCATGAACTCATGCCTCTATTGCATCCCTCTCACCCTGCAGACTCTACATCTATGCCATCATGGCCTCTACTCTCTCTAGCACCAACCCTACACCCCCAGTTGTCTACTTTTCCACCTCTACTCTATCTCAAAGCTCATCTTGCTCATGCCTCAGCTTAGTCCTCTCCCTCAGCAACTCTGACACCTTCCTCCTCAGATCCTCCATATCTCTCTCCACCTCTTGCAAGACCTGTATAGATACCTGGTCCACAAACTCTCCATGGCCCCTCTATCCCTCTACCTGTAGTCTCCTCACCTCAGCTTGTAATATGTCCCTCTCTGCCACCAACTCCCATACTCTCCCTCTTGCCACATATGCTAGGTCTCTATAGTCCCTCTAACTCCCTGAGTTTGTGCTCTGTGATCTACAACCTTGTTAAAGCCCTTGTCAATAGTATGGCTAGAACCTCTGGTGGTGGTGCTATGTATGGTACTATGGCCAATGGGTCTACATTCGGGGCATCTACCTCCATCACCTCCCCCTGCCCCATCCCTTGTCAGTCCTCTCTCTCCTCCTCTGCCTCAGCCTCCTCCTGTACTCGCCTATGTCTTCCTCTCCTCCTGACTCTTTGTTGTCCTCCCAACCTCCTCTTCTCCTCTGAACCATAGCCTAGTTCCTCTCTGATCTGGTGCACCACCATAATTCATGTTGGTCTATGACATACCCACCATACGGAGTATCTCACCATCATTCTTGAATTTTCTATCCCTGCTCTCCCAGGGTAGGGCACCGATTGAAACTCCTCCCACTACTATCTAGCAAACTCTGTGGTGATCAGATCACCCCATAACTGCTCTTGGGTAATCTGTTTGAACCTTTGAGGTCCTTGGGGAATGTCCTACTGTACTCTAAATTGGCTCATCACTCTATCTTCCTTGTGGAGCTCCACAATGCCTAGGTCCCTCCCGACCAAATACGATACAGTGAAGAAGTATCCTTTGTGCCTCCTCTCATCCTCCCTCCATCTGGAAAATTTTCACGTCATGTATGGCCTCCATACTACCTGGTCTTCCTACAAATCATCTAGTCTCCTCCATGCCTCTAGATCACAAACATCATGGTAGTGAAACTACCAGTCATACTTCGTCCCATACCAATATGCCACTAATAGTGTATCATCCTATGTACCACTATCAACACTCTTGGCCTAGCCATGCCGATGTGCTCCTAAGCCCCTACCTATAGTAGCGTCACATCTTTCATGTTGAGCACTTCTCAATAGCATACCACATTGATGTATTTGTATAGTTGTTCCAGTATGCATGCACCCCATGTAAACTCCCCCTCCCTCCCATCCACAATGTTTCTAACCACCTCAATCACCTTGAAGCTGTAGAATCTCCCACTCATGTTTGGCATTAGGACCCCATTGATTAACCCACAAAGATATAATGGTAGTGTCAACACCCCCAGTCCTAGGCATCCATTCAAATCCAGCATTTCTCCCTAAATCGGCAGGTCAACTTGCCCGAAGACGACCTGTAGGCTCTAGTCCCACTCCTCATCCTCTCTCCTTGTCCAACTCACAAGGTGTCCAACTATCAACAACCGTAGAATCCTCCATACATCCTCTAGTGTAATAGCCATCTCCTATTTCGGGAGATGGAAAGTAGGTGTCTTGGAGGTCCACCGCTCCATCAACGTTGTCAGCAATGACCAATGTGCTATGACAGTAGGATAGCCTAGCATATATAATAAACCTGCCTGTTCCAGTGTCGCATGATCCTCACCATTCATAGCCACGATCGTCACCTCTAGGACTATCAAATGCCTCTCTCATGTCCGCAGTGTCTTGAAGCTCTACATTCGCACCAAACGACATGTTAGTCATTCTTCCTTCAACCTTCTCAATTTCATTCTCATTTTGTCCCCATTTCTTCTCCTACCTCAGGTTTTCTTATCGAATTTTCCCCTTTCTTCAATTTTGTTGACCTACAACCTTTTGGGTGAATTCATCCCTTTTTAGGTGAATCTGCCCATTTTCTTAGCTTTGTCCTTTTGGGTGAATTCTCTATTAGGGAAAATTTTCCTGTTTTTCCAGATTTTCCCTTTTGGGTGAATTTACCAATGGGTTGAATTCTCTCATGTTCACCCTAGAGGCGGGTTTTCCCATATTCCAGGCGATTCCACCCATTCTTGTCTAGACAAGTGAGTTCACCAATGTTACGGGCAACTCCACTCATCCTTCCTGACGGGGAGTTCACCCGTCCCATGGGCGACTCCTCTCGTCTTCTTCCCAACAACCCAGTTCATTCATGTCACGGGCAACTCCAGCCGTCTTCTTCCCGATGGGCGAGTTCGCCCATGTCACGAGCAACTTCACCCATCCATCCTGACAAGTGGTTTTTACCATGTTATAGGCAACTCTACCCATCTTCTCCCAGACAGGCGAGTTCACCCATAACATGGGTGACTTCAGCCTTTTCTAACCCCACGCCCCTCTTTTTTGTAGCCTCACCCTTTTTGGGCACTTTTCCCTCTTCTTGGGAAAATTTTCCCCTAAAACAGGTGAATTCACCTCCCCTAGCCCGACCCCTAAAATTTCCTCACCCTTTTTGGGCGCTTTTACCTCTTCTTGGTAAAATTTTCCCCTAAAACAGGGGATTTTTCCTAAAAACTTAGGCGAAATTGACATTCTTCCAACAACCCATTTTTCTAACCTACTTGATATCCAAAAACCACATTTTCAAATGCATAATTTTTTTCAAAATTTAACTAAAAATCACATAGAAACGTTTTGGCACTCACTTGGCGGGGCACCGCGTGCTCATGGTAGAACTATCGCACCTCGTCACCTCGATGGATGATCTCGACCTCCATGAACCCCTATCCTCGTCACCTTCTTCCTCTTCTCTCTCTCACTCAACTGCCAGGTGTGCAAATGATGAATAGTAATTTCTAAAATTACTAAATATTACCATTTCCCTCTCTTTTTACCCCTTTTAAGTTTTGGGTATTTTTACCCATTCTTTAAACCTCTTTGTAATTGATTAATCCCCTTTCTTCCACAAGCCACCATTTTCACACTGTGTGTCCATTTTCCTCTATTCAAAAGACATTCTTTGTGGTTTTTTGAGCTCTATCATGTAATTCCCTCCATTTCCTCATATCAAGAAGTCGCCCGGGGCCCCCTTTTTCTTCCCCATCCGCCCTCTCGAGGGGCCATACCCTACAATTTTCCTTTGTTTCTCCATCACAATCATTCCCTTGCGACACTAGGACATCTCCTTTCATTCTCCCATGATTGATAACCAACATAGTTTTTCTCATGATGGGGCATCATTTTTCTAGTCTATTTTTCTATCTAGTCACCTATATTTTATTTTTCTTCAAAACACTATTATTCTAATAGTATTTCGAAGAGGGGAAAAATGTAGACATCCAAATTTGACCAATCCCATATGGTCAAATTCATCCCTTTATTTTTTCTATTTCGCATTCCCCATCGACATTAATTAAATGATTTATTTAATTAATATTTCTTTTGTTCCTAAGGTTCCTAAGGTATTTAATTTAATAATTAAATACTTTACCTTTTGGCCCCTTCGTCTCTAATTTAAATAAATGCTTCAATTTATTTAATCTAGTCATTTGGCCTTTTGAATTTAAATCAATTTTAAACTCATTTTTTTCTCTCCCCTTGTCCCATCCTCCAAAATCCCCTTTTAATATGGATTAGTTTAATTAGTCTATGATTAGGATGTGCACACCTTTAATCAGGATTAATGGCACATCCTCCATAATTTGTAACTTTCCCCTAACCCTTCATTAGCCTCCTTAATCACCTATTTGCACAACCTTCATTACATGATTAGGTCAACCTAATCAGTATGCCATTTATGGCATACCCCTAAGTCAACCATTATTAATGCTTTCTCCATTTAGACAAGGCAACCTCTTCCCCATGTGAATTAAAAATTCACATTTATTCCTCCAAGGATTTTCTCTTTCATAAGTGGATTATTGAGGAATTTTAAATTTCTCATGTGTCACATCTCCCACATGGGGACAAGGACTTCCTTTATGAGGAGATCTTCTCCTAATCCCAAGGTACTTTCAAGTACCTCCACATCACATTCCCTCTTAACACCTCATTTCCACTTGGCAAGATGTGAGGGCTTGTGAGTCCTCAACTCACCATAGCTCTTCATCTTGTTCATGGTGGCTAAATCCTAGCCCTCCATTCCATAGAGGCATTTCCCCTAAAATTAGAAGATTTTGACCTCATTTGGAACACATTCAACATTCAAGCAATCGAGCCATCAAGCCTTCAAGCTCTCACACCATACTCAATTGTTGCAACCTTTGAGATCCATTTGCATCCATTTTGTGCATCAACTCACATACCCATCTTCATCATTGCATTCCTCCTATAATGGAAGAAAAAGAAGAGGGTGAGCTAACTAATGAGTACCAAACCTATTAGGACTCAAAGATGGTCCTCCCTCGGCCTGTTGATGCCTTGTAGTGTGCAAAAAAGATAAAGATAAAGAAATCCAATAGTCCTATGAAAGATATTATTTCTCTCTCTCTAGGAGAAGATTTAAGTATGCCAAGTTATAGTCAAATTTCATTTGGCCATGATGGATGGTCAACCCCCAAAAAGAAAGGTAAAAATAAAAAGATAGATGTTGGTGTTGAGATTAAGGCTGATAGACCTTCCTAGCATGAGACAAGACAAAGAGAATCAATGAAAGAAATTACTAATGGAAGGAAAAGAATGTTTGAGATTCCCTTCAGAAAGGACCATAAATGGAGATACTCTACTAGAAAGTTAGAGTACTTAATAGTCCTTAGAAATAATTCTCCCTGAAAATTTGTATTCTTGAGAACAAGATAGATATCCTTTTACTTCAAGAAGTTAAAATGACTAAGAAAATTTTTCAAGCTATTTCTAAATATTTGTGGCCCACTGTCGACTTCTTTATTTATGAGGTCGTTGGGGCTTCATGAGGTCTTATCACTATGTGGAACTCGAACAACTTTTCTAGTGTAGTCTTGACTCACTCTAAAAATAGTCTAGGAGTTAGGTTCAATTCCCTAGTTTTAATCTAGAATTTAATAAATATTTATTCCCCTAATATGAGGAATGCCAGCAAAGTACTCTAGGATGAAGTTTCCTCTCAAATCTTGGATAATTTAGAGGCTTTAGGGATGATGGAAAGGGATTTCAATTTCCCCCATTTTTCCCTCAGAGAAACTTGGGGGTTTAATTGAATAAAATGAAAACATGACAAACCTAGTTGACCTTCTTAGTTCTATTGGGATCATGGGCATTGACCATCAATATCAATTTTTCACTTGGACTAATAGGAAAATTGGGGACTACCTCATCCAAGTGAAGCTTGACCAATTTCTATTTTTTTCTACCTGGAACATCATCAACAATTCTAGCCAATTTTCTTTACCACTAACTACTTTAGATGACAAATCTCTTCTACTAGACTAGAGAGATAGCATTCCTTTTGGTACTTTCCCATTTAGATATGAGATAATGTGGATTATTCATCTTAATTATTGGGGATATATCTACAAATGGTGGAATACCCCTATTTAAGGATCTTCTATGTATAGGGTGATTCAGAAATAGAAAACTGTTAAAAATGAAGTAAAAGGATAGAGTAAGCTCATCTTTGGGGATGCATTGGAAAATAATAAGGCTCTAGATATTAAACTAAAGGATATTTACACAAAAAAATTTCAAGGAGATATAGCTAAGGAAATTCTCCAAATTGAGAGCTCATTACGACAAGACTGGACTAATACTTTAAAGAAAGAAGAGATCTTCTAGAAGGATAAATCTATAATTTAGTGGTTGAAAGAGGGGGACAAAATCTCCACTTTTTACACTTATCTATTTTGAGACACGTAAAGAGGAATAATATATCCACACTTGTTGGAGAAAATGGAGTTGTGGGTACTTTTGTTGAATAGTTAAGACAGATTGGTTTTGGGTACTTTTAATCTGCTATGATTAAACAAGTCACTAATCCCTCTATTGTTATTAAGATCAGTTGTTGGAAATCATAACTTCAACTTTATCCTATGAAGAAAATGTTCTTCTTTTGAGGCATGTTTCTAAAGAGGAAGTAAGAGTTTCTACTTTCTCTTTTGGAGCCTATAAGGCTCCGAGCCGAGATGGTTTTCCCTCGGCCACTTTCTAGGAATTTTAGGATAGTGTAGGTTTTGATTTTTTATAGTGGCTAAAGACTTCTTTAGATATGGAAATCTATTGTAACAACTCAATAATACCTTGACCCCTCTGAAATGTTTGACTTTAGACCCATTAGTCTATGTAATAGTATTTATATGATCTTTTATAAAATTCTTGTTTATAGGTTAAGACCTTTATTAGGAACAATGATCTGTGGGTGAAAAAAAGGTTTCATGTCAGGTCAATAAATCATTGATGCTGTTATCTCCACCCATAAAATAATGCATTTCAGAGACATGAGTAACCTCCTTGGTATGGTTTTCAAACTTTATATCTCTACAGCTTATGCTAAAGTGTCCTATAATTTCTTATTTCTTGAGTTCTAAAACAAATTGGATTTCATGAGAGGATCATCAAACTAATAAAAGAATCCGTGTTCACAATTGAGTATCTATGCTTTTAAATGGAGTGCCTAGAGACTTCCTCAATTCAAAAAGCGAGATTAGATAGGGAGACCATCTATCCCTATATCTTTTTATAATGATAGTTGAATTCATGAGAAGAAAAAATTTAAGATTACTTTATAATGGAGCTCTTAAGGGACTCAAACCTACCAACTCTCTTAACCCTTCAGTTATCTAACAATTTTTTGATGAAACTACACTATTTGGAAAATCCTTTGTGGTGGAAGTAAGGATATGAAAGACATGTTTAAACAATTATGTTGATGTTTATGGTTGATGCATCAATTTTCTCACATCAATTATGAGAAAAGTAAGTCTTATTTTTTAATACAAACTTGAAGTTACTAAGGAAAGTTACAACTATTCTATGTTGTTCTTGTGCTACTCTTCTGGGTGTTTATCTTGGGCTCTTCCTTACTATTAAAGAGGTCACACTCTCCTTTTGGAATTCAATTTTAGAGAGGCTCCCAAAAACTAGTAGGGTGGAAAGATAATATTTTGACTCATATAGGAATTATTGCTTCCTCACAAGGTATTCCTATTTGTTTCCCTTCTATTCAAGGTCCTATATTTGTTAACTAATAAATTTTAAAAAGATAAAGGATTTTTTTTTAGTTTGGCATTGAAGAAAATAAAATAATGGCCCTCATAAGTTGAGATAAAGTTTGTCTTATTAAGGCTTGTAGGGATTTTGGCATTAGAAATATTTGTCTCACCAACAAAAAACTCATGTCTAAGGTTGGTTGGGATCTCATTTTGAATACTAAGGATTGATGTGGAATTATGAAAGCTAAATACTTAAATAACACCCAATTTGTCAAGAACCTCACTAAATCTAGGTATCCTAGTGGTTCTTTGATATGGAAAAATTTCTTGAAATCTAAAAACTTGAGTCAGTCAAGCCTAAAATGGAAGTTGGGGAAAGCTCTTAAAGTTTTATTTTGGGAGGACTCTTGGGTTTTGGACCAGCCTTTGAAAAATCATCACTTTTTCATGGGTTAGGAGGGGCTTGCAATTTTTTTTTGGAAGGTGGGTTGTTGACTACCTAATGTTGAATGATTGTGTTCAAAAATGGAGGAATATTGAGGATTTTTGTAATGATAATGTGGAACTCATCCAAGAATCTCACACCCTTCAAGAGAAACTTTATTTGATAAGGATTCATTTATTTTAGGAGGATGGGTTTTATTGTAAAGGGATAGAAGAGTAAAGTTTATAGTAAAATCTATTTATGATCTACTATTAGATTATAGTTAAAATTACAACATGTTTTAGAATAACATTTGAAATCATCAACTCAGCCTAATTTTTTTATTTTTTTTGGTGGAAAACATCCCAAAATAGAATTATAATCTAAGAAATTTTAAAATTAATAGGTTTCCAAACCCCAAATATGTGTGTTATACGTGAAAAAGAGGAGGAAATAGTGTCACACCTACTCCTTCATTATACTTTCTCTGGGGAAATTTGGGGCCTAGCATTGCAAAGTTTGGGGATCAATTGGGAAATGAATGAAGGCGTAAATGAGTTTATTATAAATTGTACCTATCCCTACATTGATCCCTTGGTTAGAGATCTATGGAACCAAATTCCTCCTAATATATGTTGGGGCATATGAAAAGAAAGGAATAATAAAATTTTCTGAAATTTTGAAATGAATGCTAAGGAGGTTTTTAGCAATTTCTCTAAGCTTTTTGTGGAAAATATCTATTTTTTTATTATAATGGAAAATATCTCTATTAGCAAATAAAAAAATTTGGGTATCCCCTCAAAACCTCTAGAAATTTTAATTGGAAATAGGTGGAGAATACCCTTGGACCCCTCTAGATTTGACAATTCTAAAACTATTTCTCACCAAAACACTAAATGGAAACCTCCCCTAGTGGAGTGGGGAATGTTAAATTTTGATGGCATTGCTAAAGGTAACCCAAGTCTGGCAAGTGGTGGAGGTATTATGAGATATACCACTAGTAAATTCATTGTTGGCTTCCTAGGGGGTTGGCAATGCAAACTAGCAATGTGGCTAAATCTTTGGCTATTCTATGGGGGGTTATAATTCCCCTCTCATTGGGAATAAAAAAACATGTAGATTGAATGTGATTCCAAGCTCATAGTAGACTTGGTGGAGGGAAGGTTAATGTGGGATGGGCTATCAATGATATTATTCATAACAATAAAAATTCTTCTATTAGGATTTGACAATTATGTGCTTTCTCATATTTATAAAGAGAGGAATAGAGTAGTGGAATCTTTGACTAATTTTGAAATAAATTTCAACTCCCTGATATGCTAGAGGAACAAAGAGAATTTCTCAGAGAATATAAGAATCCTCATTTTGAAGGAGCACAAAAATATAGCCCCTTATAATGATGACTATGAGCAAAAATCTGCAAAATTCCTAAAAAATGACAAATATTAATATCATTTAATTTAAACAAGGAAAATACAATACTCCTATGAGATACTTGACCATGATGCATATGCAAACAAGAAAACAAAATAATCAAAATAGGTAAATGAAAGGATATGAAAAAAAAATCAAACCCTATCCCATAGTGGGAGTGGTGCTCCTTTGATATGGAAAGGATGCCCTTTCCCACCCCCTTGGTAAGATTCCAATGTGATGAAGATGCAAAGTTGAATGTCCAATTTCTCTCAAAGATAATGATAGCAATTGGAGGATGGATATGAGTGTTCCTATAGTGAATTTTTTTGAGATTTTGGATGATTGTGGATCCATATTGTGAAGAGAATGCTTCTATTTATAGGGTTGAAGAGTTGAAGAATGGAGATATTGGAGGAATGTGGGACTAAAGGAGATCCAATGAGATTGTGACACTTGTCACAAGACTAATGGATGAAGGTGGAGCACATTTTGGGGAATGTGCAAGTAAAGAGGATGGAAGAGAAATAAATGCATATGGTTGAGAATTTGAAAGGATGTAAGAAGTAAATACATGTAGTTGGAGATGCAAGAAAATGTGGGTGATGATGTAAGAGAGATTAATACATGTGTAAGAGTCCATTAATATTTGGGTAAGAAAGTCAAATAAATCGAGCTATTGGAGGAATATTCCCAAAGCATATGCTTTTGTGATATAAAATAGGGTAATTAGTTAATTAAAAGAATTATTTTCAAGTGCAAGTGGGTTAGTTAATAAGTGGTTGAGTTTGACCAAGGTTGAGTCAAAAGCTAGAGAATGGGTAATTAGGATTAGGAGTTAATTAATCCAGAATTAATTAACTTAGAGGAATTAGGGGATTTGACATTTGATTTAAATAATTCGGTTTATTAAATTAGATGAGAGGACTTGAGGATTTTAATTAAATAAATTGATTTATTTAATCAAACATGATGGACATTAGTGAATTAATCATATAAATTGCTTTATTTGATTAAAAGAAGAAATGATTGTTAAATCAAAATTAGATGCATGATGTCATAATTATTTGAGTGTCTACAATGACAACTATTAGAATAATTCACATCCTAAAATATATAATTTTGTATATTCTTTTATGAATGATGATCTTCACCAAGCTAAACAAAGACAACACAAACAAAGTTAGTCATTCAAATTAGCACAAACATCATTCCCTATGATATTTTTGATCAAACAAAGATGAAAACATGAAACAAAATCACAAAAAAAAGAAAATGAAAGAATGTTAGCAAACTAAATAGATCAAACATCCATCCCATAGGGGGATTGGTATCACTTTGATGTGGAAAGTGATCCTTTCCAAATACCTTTGATAAGCTTCAAGATCCTTGATGAATTTGGAGTAGAGTAACAATGCAATTTGATAAATGAAAATTGCCCTCAAATATTGTGATAGCAATTGGATGATTGGTGGATGAAATGAGCATAATGACTTTGCATGAGATTGTGGATCCATTTCAATTAGAGAAAGCTTCTACTTATAGGAGTGAAGGGTTGAAGAATGGATGAAATTGGAGGATGTGGGACTAAAATGGGAGCCAATAGGAATGTGACACTTGTCAGAAGGCTAATGGTTGAAGGTGGAGCACATTTTGTGGAATGTGTAGAGTAAAGGGGATGGAAGAGAAATAAATGAAAATGGTTGAGGATTTGAAAGGGTGTAAGAAGAAGTAAATAAATGTGGTTCGAGAAGTAAGAAAATGTGGGGGAGGATGCAAGAGGAGCTAATGCCCTTGTAAAAGACAAGATGGCATGTAAGAGGTATTTATGGGTGTGTAAGAGGCTTTTGGAGGGAAATTGAATGAGGGGGTGGTTGAGAGGGATATTCCTATGAATATGCCATTGTGAGGATAAATAAGGTAATTAAATAATTAAAAGAAATGAATTTCATGTGCAACCTAGTTAGTTGACCATGGGTTGAGTTTGACCAAGGTTGAGTCAAAAGCTAGAGAATGGGTAATAATGATTAGGAGTTAATTAATTCAGAATTAATCAATTTGAAGGGATTAGGGGGTTTATGACAATTGATTTAAATAGTTTGATTTATTTAATCAAATGAGAGGAGTTGGGGGGATTTAATTAAATGATTTGATTTTAATTAAATATGATGAACATTAGTCAGAATAAGGTGAATTAATTGAATAAAGTTAATTATTTGATTAATAGTAAAAATTGATGAATATAAATAAACAATAAATATTATTTAATTAATTGGTTAGTGCAGAAATAATTTAGGAAGAAATGGTGTTAGTTAATTAGAATTAGATGCATAGTATCAATTAAGACTTTTTAAGTGCTTACATTTTGCCCCTCTTTGAAGCAAGGCACCTACTATGTTGGTTTAAAGAATAACACTGTCGAGATCAAAATTAAAAAAAAAATGCTTTTTTTGGATGCCCCACTATTGCCCCAGTAGAAGGAATTAAGCTTCTAAACTGCCCCCTCGAGAGATCATGTGAAAATTGCAATTTTTAGGTTGAGCTCGTGATAAAGATTCAGGATCACTTCAGCTCAAAGAGGACTAGAAAGCTCGAATGTTTGATGTAGAGAAATTTGATGATATATAGATAGTCATCGGCCATGGGTAGCCTCATGTATATTTTGATACATTACACATATTTTGGATAGAAATTTTAGTAAAGATAGAAGAATAAGAAGAATAAGATCGATGGATGAACCCTTGAGTCTAAGAAGATACAAAAATCCAACAAGTCCATGAGTCATTAAGACTTTATTTGATATGGTGATGAGTGATGATGATTTGCTTATCTAGGGATTGGGACACAAATGACACAACTTTCCTTATGTTTGATAAAACACATAGATACGATGCATCAAGTTATGGACAACTAGGATGACATTAAATCTAGTGTGATGGACTTTGACTCAAAAAATAGATAGGACTATTCTTGTTCACACCTAACCTACAAAAACCTTGCTAGGATGAACTTCAGAAGTTTTGTAAACATCTCAGACCAAAACATTGAAAGGTATAACCTATCAATGCAATAGTCAACAAGCTGCCCAAAACACCTTCCACACATACCTAACAAAGCAAGTATTTGACAAAGTTATATTACAAGAATCATCCAACAAGCACAACAAATGAAAGATAATGATCAATGCCCCATTACTTTCTCTCTAAATCATTTTGATATACATCATCGAGAGGTCATTGGAATGAGTGTAATAAGATAAATCAAAGAAAAGACCAATTTAACAAACAAGCAAATGTTCTTCATACCTCTAGCTAAGGGGATGTGTTTTGTTTAGGATAAGTATCCAAAGTGATTTCCAAAGATAATGCCCGTTGTAGGAAGGATACATCCTAGGACATGTTATTGGATGGTGGCTAGTTGATTGGTTGTTTGAAAGGCCATACATATAAGGTTGATTGACATGTTTGCTAAAAAGATCAAGAGTTTGATTTTGCATTTAAAAGTTTGTTGTTTCAATTTTGATTTTACGTTTGAAGTTTTCTTTTGCTAATTGTTGTGCCTATTTCTACTTGTATTGCCAAAGGAAGAAGGTGAAAATTGATTTATTATGGATGATAGATTATTGTGGGTGAAGTGAAATGAGACGGATGGATTTTTTCAAATATTTGGATGTTTTTGGTGTTTTTGAAATGTTTTGAGGTATTTTTTGGGTTTTTTGATATTTATGAATGTTTCTATGTCTTGGGGGCTCATTAATCATGGTCTTTCCTACGTTTTAACTCAAAGACGACATAGTTCAGACACCATGTTTTTGATTTTTTCTATTTTTATGAGTGTTTTTGGATTTTGATATGTTTTTGGTTTTTTGCATGATTTTGACGATTTGGATAGGGATATGTGTGACAATATCAGTGATCTATTTTAGAATTTTGTTGAAAACCAAACAAGGGTTGATTGATTTGATTGATGGATTGATGATGATAACATTGTTAGGATACACAAAAATGCAAGGATAGTGTTAAGAAACACAAGTATTGGGAAGGATATCCCAAGATGATGATGGATTGATTGGATTTGATTGATCAAGATTGTGAAGCTTAGTTTGGAACAAATCTTTTTTGAATGATTTGATGTCATGTTGAAGTGAAAATTAAATACAACTGATATTGATTGTTTGGGTTGATGTTTGATCAAAGATAAAGTTTGATAAGGAACATCTTCTCATCAAAATATGTCATGGGCTTGTGGTTTAGATTTTGGCTCACATATGCTTTGACCAATTTAATTTTACGTTTTTCCAATGTTTGCATCACCACATAAGTTGGAAGATATAGATCAAGATTTACTCCCAAAGCAAGATATGAATATCTACCCCCAGTGTCTAGCAATGTATGGAATGCCATGGGTGGATTCTTGGATAGATGTATGGATGGATGGGTATGACAGACACACAAAAGATGCCAAGGATTATCTTGTGATAAGATAATGTGTTCAAACAAAGGATGGTCATTTGGATTGTTCTTCATGGTTTATATAATGTTGGTTCTAGGACAGGATCAATTAAAATGACTCATGTCAAGATATTTACCATAAGTAAGTGTAAAGTGTACACCAAATTTTTTTCAAGATCAAGATAATTTGGAATATGGATGTAGATAGATGAAAATGGATTGGATATATGGTTCATGCATGAATGATTTAATTATGGATAAGATGGATGGAATGTTGGGTTTATTATGGATGAATAAGATGCTTTCACTTGAACTAGTGCATGCAGATGCTCAATTCTACACATGATGCATGTTTGCTAGGTTTTCATCATGGTAGATGTCCAAAGTGTCACCATAGTGGTTTTCACTGGAGGATGATTTTTATCTTTACTATTTTCATAATTTTTATTTTATTTTATTTGTATTTTTTATTTTTTTGTGAAATTTTTTAAGTTCATGCTAAACCACCCAATGGTGCCGATGTAGATGCTTCTATCATAATGTGTCATCGATATCCTTCTTGAAGAAGTTTCTTTGTTAAGATACATGCACTTGAATGTAACTTTTGAAATTCCTAATCTACTTTGTTGATACCAAAGTTAACTTTGTCTTGTGCAAACATCACAATAGAATTTCTTCTGAATCCTTATGATGAAGGGTGGCTACCAATACATGGTTAATTTGAGAATTGGATATCATGCATGGATGTGTGGGTGGTGTTGTGTGTTTAAGAATAGGAGATGGATTAGTTGATAGTTTGGAATCTTTGACTCTCCAAACTTGGGAAGATGAGCAATGATGGGTGGATAAAAAAGTGTGTGTGGAATTAGGACCAATTGCTTGATGTACTTTGTATATTTATTGAGAATCCCAATTTTTCCTTTGTGGAAATCTTTGATGGATACATTTCCCTTTTTTATATTTCCCCATAGTTTCTTTGACTGATGGAGTATGATTGGGATGATTTTCTTTTTCATTTTTTGGTACCAATGTGTAATCCATTTGTCCATTATGCTTCCCAACTTCTTTAACTTTGATATTGTTTTTTTTTCTTTGATTCAAATATTTCTTATGATGTTGGTCCCAATTTGTGGACATAGTGATGGGTGGATGAGGATTCGTGACATGGTCAAGGTTGTAGTATTGGCATTGGTTTCATCATAAGGATTCTTCGTACTCCCTATATTGATGTTTTCTTGAGATGAAGTTGCCCCTAGTATTGTGGAAGTAGTACTTCATGCTTTGATTCATCTTATTTCAAGATGTCCTATTTAACAAGTATTCTCTAATAAATGACCACTGTAGATGATGTTGTTTCAATTTGCTACTCTGCTATCTGTAAAATATCATGTTTGGTCTGACCTATTTCCTTGAGTGGATAATGTTGGATATCTTCATACATGATGTCCTCAATCTAAATTTGGGATATATCTGATCCTGATGTTAACAATTTATCCTGAGCATAGGAATCAATAACCTATTGTTCTTGTGAAATAATGCCAAGAGTAAAGGAATCTTATTCTAAATGAATATCATCTACATTTCCATCCAAAGAAAGCATCTCATGGGTAGATGGAGGAGTATGTGCTATATGGATATGGTCATTATTTGCAACATCTTTTATAGACTGGAGAGTGTCCATTAGATCATTGTACTATCTTGAAGATATTAATTCTTGATCTTGATCAATTTTGGAATTGCTTTTGATGTGCTTTGGATCAAGTTCTTGATATGGGTTGTAACATCTTGCTACGCAACCCCGAAGGGTAAGAGCCAAAAGAGGACTAGATAATTTTTTTTATAACATAATGAATAACTTGCACACAAAGCAGTTGCAAAAATGATATACTGACAACTTACATGGCCTAGCATGGCTGAACACAACCCAAAGGAGTGGAATGATCCACCCTCTAGAGAAAATCCAAACATGAGCAAACATAATAGCTCTAGCTACTTGCTCTTGACTTCCTACTCCAAATCTTCTAGCTACGGAAGTTCCAGCTATGAAACTTCTAGCTACGAAACTTCCAGCTACAAAACTTCCAGCTATGGAACCTTTGTTCTAGAACTTCCTGCTCTGGAACCTTTGCTCTGGAACCAACTGCTTTGGAACCTCTGCTCTGGAACTTTCTGCACTGCTCCAGAACCTCTACTCTAGAACTTTCTGCACTACTCTGGAACTTTGGCAGCACTGCTCCAGAACTTCTGCACTACTCTGAAACCTTTGGTACCACTGCTCTAGAACATCTACATTGCCCAAAACCTTAGCAGCGCTGCTTCAGAACTTTCACAGTGTTGCTCTGGAACTTTCAGCGTTGCTCTGAAACTTTAACAGCACTGCTCTGGAACCTTACCAGTGCTGCTCTGAAACTTTCAACACTACTCCAGAACTTTAATAGCGCTACTCTAGAACCTTCAGTGCTACTCTGGAACTTTAACAGCTCTGCTCCGTAACTTTCAACACTGCTCCAGAACTTTAACAGTGCTACTCCAGAACTTTCAGCACTACTCTGGAACTTTAACAACACTGCTCTGGAACTTTGTAGCAATGACACAGACAATACACAAGAAGCAACAATGTTCTAGAACTTTTGTAGTCGCAACACAAAACCTTAACAAAAGGCGTCGTTGCTCCGGAACTTTAGCAAACTATATGAAGGAAATAGACAGCCAAAGCTTGGATTTTTGCAAGAAAACTTATGAGGAAAGACCATTATGATCATCATAATACAAGCAAGTCGGATACCAACATCAGTTTTCATAACCCAAATATAAACATCACATATCTTCTCATTAAATTAATAATTTTTTTCTCTCAAGAGAGTACAATGTGCATAAAGGAATACACATGAGTACAAAGGCATAGCCATAAATGAAATACATGAACATGTAATACAAATGCAAGGGAGAACAACTCCAACTGGCGCTCCAATAACCTATACACCGGTCCCTAATGGCGGTGGCAACGCCTCCCCACCATGTGGACTCAAAAGAGGCCACCCCACCATGCTCGGAGTTAGTCATAAGGCCCAAGAAAAAAAGACAAGGCAAGGGTAACATATGGCCAAATGTCACATCAGACACAGAGCAAACATAGACTACAATGCATTAAACCAATTTCACCACATGAAGATGCACATACAAAACATACTGGTGGGAACTACTCATAACTATTATGGCATAGAGTACAAAAGTGTTGACCGAAAGGAATGTCATCATGTGTGCTCAAAGAGATGGCACCACACGAAATTGAGTGCACCTCTCATATAGATGAGGAGACTCAAACATGCCCGTATCAACGCCCTGCAAACAGATAACTCAACGCCCCACAGACGGATAGGCCTTCTCGTTTAACCAAACGAGGAATCCATAAAAAATGTGAAACATAAGAAAAGCCACAAGAATCCATCATGAAATCCATTTAACATAGCCAAGCAACCATTGCTATAAGAAGACACGTTTAACAGCTGAATTCAATCATGAAATAGAGGCATGAAAATTACATAAATATTCAAAGTGCCCAAATTGAAATTCTACACCTGACCCAGTTCATATTTTGACGTTTTCAATCGGATTCCACTTTTATTATTTTATTTTTAGACTTGAAATAGGGTGTTGTTCAGAAAAATGCCATTTTATGCAAAGTTGGGCAAAAATCATAAAAAAATGGAAGTGTCCAGATTAAAAATCGGACGAAGACCCAGTTCATATTTTAATGTCTCTACATGGATTCCAACTCTATTTTACATTTTTATTAGACAGTTAAAGAGCAGCAAACAAAAACGTCATTTGATAAGAGGGCACAAATTTTTCCCAAAAATGAAAGTGTCCAGAATAAAAATCTGCCAAAGACCCAATTGAGATCTTGGCATTTCTACTTGGATTCCTTTTTTTCTTTGCATTTTTAATGGGTGGTTTAAGAGCAGCAATGAAAAATGTGTTTCAGCAAGTTGGGCAAAATAGAAATAAAAATGAAAGTGCCTAGAAATCTTTTATTAAAGCAAACCATTTTTTATTTGATTGAATGCACAAAATTTTTCATGAGAAAGCTATAAAGTAGCAAAATGAATCCAAACAAATATTCCCCATTCCCAAAGCATTCACAAAATTGAATCAAAAGAATAAATTTGTTATAAGCAATTACAAGCTTACAATTCCCAAACTAAATCACATTCAAAACCACCATAAATTCTAGGATTCAAGAACCATAGAACATACCTCAAATATTGCTCAAAACTGAAAAGAAAGATTGCTCTAAGTATAAGGCATGGCTGAGTTCCAAACTGTGACTGCCAGGAGGAAAAGATGTGCTGAAATCAACAAGCAAAAGCCCACAAAATCTTCTTGGAAAAACTCCACAATACTCCCCAAATCTGCTGCCCAATTCTAGGGTTTTTCTTCCTCCATGCCCAAAATAGAAAATTTTCTCTTCCCCCCAAAAGAATCCATCCCCCAAAATAAAAATTTCTTCCCTTTTATCCTTTCTCCCAAAAACAAAATGAATAAAATTATATATACCAAAGACAAGGTTGCCCCTTTATATATTTCCTCCCCAAAACAAAATAAAATCAAATAAGGCATTTGATAAAATTAGTTATTAAAGCTCCCAAATAAAATTTAATAAAATAATTTTAAAATTTTTGAATGAAATATATCATTCTCTCGAATGATCAATAAAATAAATTAAAATAACATATTTTAAAATCTCATGGGTAAAACCATTTAAATCTCCCATCAATTAAATACTATAAAATATCATATTTAAAATCACGAAAGATGCCAACGAAACCACATCAAGACAAAATACCTCAATAAAACATACTGGTAAACCACATACAACTGAAGGGTGCGCCAGAACATATGGCTGAAAGGTGCTCCAAAACATACTATTAGGTAATTGGACGGTAAGACATCAATAAGGAAAACACTACCCTAACATGGTACAGTGGGCTAGGGTAGGGGGAATTTTGGCCTGTGACTACTTCCAGTAACCACCATCAGGGAATATGAGTATGCTCAGGCCTGTGGATCCAAGCAGAGTCTATACTCAGTACCTACATCACTTCCAATAACACGTCAAAGTACATGTGCATATACATATAGTCCAAAGCAACATCAATCATCAGGAAGGGAGTCATGATATCGTAACCCTCTCGAATATGAGTGTTACGTAATCATCCCTTTCCTATCCATAATCATACATAAGCAATGATAAAAATATATAAACAAATAAGCATGCAATCTAGAATAATAACTAATCATCAATGTCTAATCTCATTATAACAACATTTAACAATTAGAGTATCAAATCAAAATCTAAATACTATCTTACCAGGCTAAAGTTAGAGAGGTGTTACATGGGTCAATTTCAAAGGATAGATTTCTTATAAAGGGTTCTTGGATATCTGCATTAGGCATGGAAAGTGGCTCAATATCCTCTTGATCTTTGAGTGGATTTGGATCACATGTTAAGTTGAGGATTCCTTCAATATCTACAACCATGAGGTCAAAGGATGTCAATATGTCCTAGAGAGGACCATTGCTAGACTTTGGTGAAAGATGTTGATCATGCTTTGGAATAAATTCTTGAGATATATCCTCTAACTCATTAGGCGATGTAGAGACATTGTCAACATTATCATTGGTGGATGGATTGTGGATTATGTCAATTGGATCAAATAATGTTAACACTCCTTCAAATAGATCATTGTTGGATATTGTTGAGGGGTTTTGATCATGATTAGAAAGTGACTCTTGATGTATGTTGATTTGATCATTGGATGAGGTAGAAACATCTCCAGGGTGCTCACTGATGGATAGATCTTGATCATTATCCTGAACAGTTGTGGTGGAGAGATTTTCATTACTATCATTAATGTTTGAATCGTGATCATTGTCCTCAATAGTTAGTTTTCTTTGACAAAGAAGGTCTTAGATGATATTTTTGAGTCGAATACAATTTAAAATTTTATGAAGATTTTCTCTATGATACTCACAATAAGCTCTACCCTTATTCCAAGGGAATTTTATGATAGAGTTGAAAGAACTTACATTTGGAAGAGTGATAAATTTTGCATTAACTAAAATTTTTAGTGTTGATTCAATTGGCTCTCCCAAAGGAGTGTATTCATGTTTGTTACCTTGTGAGATTTTTTGATCTAGTGGATATTTTCAGTGAAAATTGAAGTGTCTCATTTCTCTCCAGAATCCACACCATCAGAGACAGCTCAGCGTCTGGATACCAACGCAACTCGAACGGAGCGAAAAGGAGTCCGTTTGCGCAAGTTATGGCCAGTCAAACCTTGGGTCAAACTGGGATTAGAGGGTGTCTAGGAAGTGAAAAAATGGCATCGTCAAAAGTTGTTGAAATTGGCATCATCGCGAAGAGCTCGTCGAGACGATTCTGACGGCATTCGTTTCGTCAAAATCTGACATCGTACGCGAGAGTTATCAACGATCAAAGCTTTCAGTTGACTTTTGATGTGGACCGTACGGATGCTGACATTAGCAATCAGTCCGTACTATATGGAATACAAATGGCCAAATTTGAGTGTGACACGTGGTGGCATGGTCATTGTACAGAACCCATTATATGATGACACGTGTCATGCATACATCCAGTCAGCATAGACGTGGCATGCCCAGTCAGGTGTACAATCATCTGCCTCGTCAGCGCACAGTTGGCAAATACGTCAGTGGACATGTCATCGACTAGTCGGCATACACGTCGGCTTCTGAGTCCGCACACAGTCAGCAATAGTTGTCATCCACATCACCCTTAAGCGCCAATCAGTGTTTTCCACATGGCCCATTAGTAGCTCGTCCTCCATCATCGGCGTTTGTTATATTGTTGGTTAAAAGATGTCAGCGGCCGGCATGGGACTCGAACTCCTAACCACTCGTGAGCAAAATCACCGGGCGACCATTTCACCAGCCGTCGGTCGTTAATCAAGTAGGGTGGTTGTTTCCTTTTTTTGTTAAATAAATGGAAAATGGCTATTAAAAGCCAGCGGTGGGGGTTGAAACCCCAACCGCCGGCTTCCCAAAATTCACTGCCACCAATGAGCCATCGAACATCTTTGGAACAAGTCGGGCATCATTTTGTTCTGTTGAACCATTCAAACCAAATTCCTTTTTAAATTAAACAACAAACTCCCTAATTTAAAAATAAAAACAAACAATAAACTTTTTAAAGATTAAAACAAAACCTCCAAAACCACAAAGCCCGAAAATAAGAAAAATTGAAGGGTCAAAAATACTTGGAAAGGATTAATATAATCCTAATATGTTAATAATGGAGGATATTATGTAAAATAGGGAGATTTGGAAAATATTGTAAATCAATTGGTTAGTAACCAATTTGATCCATTTTTTTGTATTTAAAGGGTGGTATAGGGAGGAATTTGGCTAAGAGTTCTTGGGAGAATTTTCAAGTGAAGAGTGAAGCTGTGAATCAGAGAGCAAGGGAGTTTTTTTAGAGATCTTTTGAAGACTATTCCACACATCGAGGGCATGTTTTTGCTGATGTGCTTCAAGGGAAAAGTCTTGGTGCAATTGTAATTTTGATTTGGAGATTAATTGGATCAGTCACACTCCATTGGAGCGGACCCGGAGACATAGTCACGTTTGTGACGAACTTCGTAATCAAACGCTGTATGCACTTCTCTACTTGTCTCTCTCGTATTCAATTTTTTTAAAAAGTTTTAATGCATAAATTTGTTAATGTATGCATGAATTCAAATTTCGTAAACTTGGAATAATCATTGTAAAAGTTAAGCATTCAATACTGCATATAGTCTAGATCCTATACAGATCAAGTGGTATCAGAGCTCAGTTGACTATTATTGTAGTTGTTTTCTTGAATGCTAACAAGATCCAGGATTCAGAAGGGCGAAGGCAAGCTCGAAGACTTTGATCCTGAGATTGGGAAGCAAAGAACTTTTCCAAAGATGTCTGTGTCTGGGATGGAGGTTCTTGATGAAATTAGTGAGCAGGATTTTCGAAGAGCATTCCTCGAGATGAAGGCTAAGGTGGACATTCTTTTTCAAGAGAGACAAGAGCGAAAGGATCGTGAAGGAGGTTCGTTGAAGGAAGATGTTTGTGAAGACAAGAAAGGGAAACAACATGGAGATGGTGGCAAGCAACCAGATCACCCCTTTTCTTCTTCTCCTCCCTCTTCTCCTTCTCCTTCTTCTCCATCTTCTCCTCATTCTACTTCTTTTAATCCTTTCAAGAGTGGGAATAAGCCTAAAATTAAATTGGATGTAAAATTTGATTTACCAAAGTATTGTGGTGAACTTAATGCTGAAAAATTGGATGATTGGATTCAGCAAGTTGAAGTCTACTGTAGAGTCTAGAACCTATTAGATGATGTTGATAGGATCCAATTAGCTACTCTTTGGTTAGGAGGTACAACTTTAACCTAGTGGGAGAGTAAGACTAAGGCAGAAGTTTCACAACATGGTAGAGTCAATTTAACTTGGGCTGAGTTTATTAATGCTCTTAAAAAGCAATTTTATCCCCTAGGACATATGCAACAGTTAATGATGGACTGGCAAATGTTTAGGCAAGGGAAAGGTCAAACTGTCCAAGAGTACACCCATGAATTTAGGAAAAGGGCTATTGCTTTGAATGTTCCTTTGTATACCCAAGACACTTTGTTGAAGTACATAGGAGGTCTGCATTCCTACCATAGGCATTCCATTTTGGTTTTGAACCCTTGTAATTTGGATGAAGTGTCTATTCAAGCTACACACTTAGAGTCAAGGGGTAAAGGATCTTTTATTGATAAGTTTGATAATGTTGTAAAGAAATCTTCTAAGGTTGCAGAGACAGGGAAAGGAAAGAAGGCAGCTACAGTTAAGAAGGATGAGAAGCTTTCTTGCACTCATTGTGACAGGAAGGGTCATGATGAAGAACATTGTTGGTAGTTGCATCCTGAATTGAGGCCTAAGTGGGCTCAGCAACATAATCAGAAACAGAAAGGTAAGGAGAAAGCCACGAATGTTGTTTTGGATCTTGGTTCTGATTCAGATGATGAGACTAAGATAACAGCTATGGGTTTGAAAGGTAAAGCTCCTATTTCTGGTGTTTTTGTTGCTAGTTGTGCTTCTACTTCTATAGTTAATGATTTCTCTGAAGATGTAAAAAGGAATGAACTGTTTCATTTAAGGGTTGTTGCTAAGAACACTAAAATTGATGCACTCATATATAGTGGTTCTCAAGTGAATTTAATTTCAGAAAGTATTGTAAAGAACTTGGGATTAAAAACTACACAGCATAAGAAACCTTATCCACTAGGCTGGATTTGTGAAAATGATAAGTTGCAAGTAACAAGACAATGCACCTTAAGATTCACAATCACTAGTAAATTTGTGGATGAAGTACAGTTTGATGTGGTTCCACTGGATATCTGTGGGATAGTGCTTGGTAGCCCTTATTTGTATGACAGGAAAGCTATTTTCTATAGGGAAAAGAATCATTATCAATTGTTTAAAGATGGCATACAGTATATTGTACATTCTCATAGGATTAAGACTGATCATTCTTTTGCAAACATAGGGTAGTTAAAGAGGGTAATTAATGCAAGTAAAGAGTTAACTCTTATGTCTGTCAATACAGGTGGTTCTACACTTGAACTTGGAGTAGCTAACTAAGGTCAGATGTTGCAGGATGCACCCGCAGTACAACATGAGAAAATGATGCTTGAAAGCATTGATGGTTCCTTGGGTAAAAATGTTCCTATCATGAAGGATCGATATGTTGTTGACTTATTCTCTTTCATTTCTACATTATTGTTCAACTTAATGCTAGTCAATTTTTGTTGGTTAGTGGCTACGACAGTCGATGTAGATGTTTATGGAAGTGATAGAATAATGTTTATGTTCAACAATATTATTGCAGTCTTCATTGTGCTTGTGAGCCAGATATTCAGATGTACAGAGGATACAGGACAAGTGGGGAGGCCAAGTCCTCACTTAATGTCAAAGTAAATGCCACTTTTGGAGGTCCAAAAGGTCTTCAGTGGGGAGGCCTGATCTGGTGGATATTTTTAGTGAAAATTGAAGTGTCTCATTTCTTTCCAGAATCTACACCATCAGAGAGAGCTCAATGTCTGGATTCCAATGCAACTCAAATGGAGCGAAAAGGAGTCCGTTTGTGCAAGTTATGGCCAGTCAAACCTTGGGTCAAACTGGGATCAGAGGGCATCTAGGAAGTGAAAAAATGGCATCGTCAAAATTTGTCGAAATTAGCATCATCGCGAAGAGCTCGTTGAGATGATTCCGACGGCGTTCGTTTCGTCGAAATCCAACATCGTACACGAGAGTTATCAACGGTCAAAGCTTTCAGTTGACTTTTGATGTGGACCGTACGGATGCTGACGTCAGCAATCAGTCTGTACTGTACAGAAAACAAATGGCCAAATTTGAGTGTGACATGTGGTGGCATAGTCAATGTATGGAACCAATTAGATGATGACATGTGTCGTCTGTACATCCAGTCAGCATAGATGTGGCATGCCCAGTCAGGTGTACGGTCATTTGCCTCGTCAGTGCACAGTTGGCGGATACGTCAGTGGACACGTCATCGCCTAGTTGGAATACACGTTGGCTTCTGAGTCAGGGCACAGTCAGCAATAGTTGTCATCCACATCACCCTGAACGGCCAATCAGTGTTCGCCACGTGGCCCGTCGGTAGCTCCTCCTCCATTGTCGGCGTTTGTTATATTGTTGGTTAAAAAACGTGAGCGGCCGGCATGGGACTCGAACTCCTAACCACCCGCAAGCGAAATCACCGAGCGATCATTCCACCAGCCGTCGGCCGTTAATGAAGTAAGGTGGCTGTTTCATTTTGTTGTTAAATAAACAGAAAATGGCTATTAAAAGCCAGCAGCAGGGGTAGAAACCCCAACCACCGGCTTCCCAAAATACACTGCCACCAATGAGCCATCGAACGTCTTTGGAACAAGTTGGGCATCGTTTGATTTTGTTGAACCATTCAAACCGAATTCATTTTTAAATTAAACAACAAACTCCCTAATTTAAAAATAAAAACAAACAATAAACTTTTTAAAGATTAAAACAAAACCTCCAAAACCACAAAGCCCGAAAATAAGAAAAATTGAAGGGTCAAAAATACTTGGAAAGGATTAATATAATCCTAATATGTTAATAATGGAGGATATTATGTAAAATAGGGAGATTTGGAAAATATTGTAAATCAATTGGTTAGTAAGCAATTTGATCCATTTTTTTGTATTTAAAGGGTGGTATAGGGAGGAGTTTGGCTAAGAGTTCTTGGGAGAATTTTCAAGTGAAGAGTGAAGCTGTGAATCGGAGAGCAAGGGAGTTTTTTTAGAGATCTTTTGAAGACCATTCCACACATCGAGGGCATGTTTTTGTTGATGTGCTTCAAGGGAAAAGTCTTGGTGCAATTGTAATTTTGATTTGGAGATTAATCGGATCTGTCACACTCCATTGGAGCGGACCCGGAGACATAGTCACGTTTGTGACGAACTCCGTAATCAAACGTTGTTTGCACTTCTCTTCTTCTCTCTCTCGTATTCAGTTTTTTTTTTAATTTTTAATGCATAAATTTGTTAATGTATGCATGAATTCAAATTTCGTAAACTTGGAATAATCATTGTAAAAGTTAAGCATTCAATACTGCATATAGTCTAGATCCTATACAGATCATTTTTACTTGTTGAGATTGACCTTGTGGTGATTGATTTTGGAGATGTGGTGATTGATCTTGGAGATGTGGTGATTGGGTTTGTTGTTGATCTTGATATACAACCTCTTGATATTGGGGATATCATTATTGATGTGGTTGGGGACACAACTCAATGTTTTGCTAAAATAGTTTAACCAATGGGGGAGTGTGTATATTTTGGGTTGGAGATGTCTCTTGGTGCAATGAATCAACTATTTTGGTAAGTGTAGCAATTTGATTTTGCAAAATTTGATCTTGATTTCTATTTTAACACCATTGATATAGTTCATTTGGTTGTTGGTAAAGCATATTTGGAATGTATATTTGTGGAGTTTGTATGGGATCATGGAAAAATTTGGTTTGGACAATGTTTTTATTTGGGATGATGTTTATATTTTGCATTATAGGTTGGAATTGAACATTTTTGTGGTTGGGAAGCATATTGCTTTGGTTTCTAAGGTAACCTCGATTTTGCATGGTGTTACCTTGACTTGGATCAATACATTGAGTTGTTAATATATTTTCGGTACTTTGAACAACATTGGTATGATTGACAAAAATTTCTATACCATAGTTCACCAAGTGTGGATTTGATATGTTCATATTTGTTAAGCTTGTACACTTGGTATATTCATCTTTTGCATGTATTGATTTGGTGGGATAATGTTGTTTTGTTGAAGACTCATGCATTGATCGTTTGGTTGATAGATTTGTAAGTTTTGACTTTGATTTAAACTACCATGGGGAAAGGTGTTCCAAAATTTAGATTGGGCATACTCACATTTGTTGTATCATTGAGGTTTGTAGGATATAATGACCCTATGTGTGAATTGTATAAATGTAAGTTTTCATAATCAATTGGCATTGTAAGGCTTTGATAGTTTGGTTGATTTAGATCACTCATGATGTATGAATCAAGTTTATATTCCATGTTCTTCTTGTGTTTTGACCTTGTTGACCTCTAAGGAATTTAGGACCAATGATGAAATGGAAGATGAAAGGGTGAGTGATATGAGTGTTTGAACTTTTAGGAACTTTGGATCAATGCTAGACTTTAGGATTTTGATTTTGTTTTATTTTTATTTGGATGATGAACTTGTAAATCCTAAGATGTTAGATGTGATCTTAGGATGAACTTGTCCAAAAGAGGGTGCTAATTGAACTAAGTGTATGAGAAAGGATTCATTCCCACACAGCTAACTAAACAAGATGATTTTGATTTTGCGTAAGATGATTTTCTAAAGTCTAGCATAATGATGTTTCCAAAGCTCTAAAAAAAATTTGTGAGATGGATTTTGATAACTATTTGAGGGATGGATGGAGTGTTTTTTTTAATCCTAAATGAACCTAAGCAGAAATTTGTTTACAAGACCATGATATTGAAGAACATGATTTACCCTACAAGTATTTCAAAACAAAAGATCAATGTTTTCTTAGAATACCATAATACAAAAGATAAACAAGCACATGTGTGGGTTCAATTGTGAGTTTATATGGATTAATGTATTATTTTTACCATATCAACTTGTCTTGCTTAAATTTCAAACTAAATGTTTATGTCTAAGCTCCTATTCATTCCACAAGGTCCATTATGTGAAAATCAAAGGGTCAAGGCTATAGTTTCCTTAGGTTGACTTTGAAGAGAGTAAATTGAGATATGAGCCCAAGTATTTAGAAGCCTTTAAGGATAAAATCCCTAGGGACAAGCAATAATAGTTGGACCCTTCAAAGATATTCACTCTTTCCAAAGGGCTTGAAATTTTGATGATTTGTTAAAAAAAAAATTTCAATGTTCGAGATTGAATAAATGTGTTCAACTAACTTGAAAAATGCACAATCCTAGTCTTCAAAGATAATACTTGTTGAGTCCCCACTCATATTTCTCCAAACACTAAGAAAAAGCGAATAGTTAGAGATTTGGCGACACTAGCTCCCCTCCATGACACACACTTCTCGAGACCACCAAATCTAAAAATCCTAAAGATCCAAAAATCCTAAGGATTTTTTTGTTTCTACTATGAATAGTACAAATGTGGGGTAGCTTCAGAATGACAGTTCCTACACAACCAAGCATAAAGTATTTTGGTCACTAAACAAGTTGGTTCTTAGTTGAAATACTCAAGGACGTGGCACCTTGTGAGAATCCAACAAGCCACTAAAGGATTTAATCAATCCTTCTAGGGGCTCTTATACTTTTTACAGTAGTAACCCATTTTCAATGACACTATATGGCTAAGGCCTAGATACCATGAGGACTTGACAGTTTAGTCTTATCCATTTATATACCGGCCTGAGCAAAAACTAGTTGGAGTAGCCTTTAAATTCTCCTTTCAGATGTGTCTCTTAGGAAGGCCCCTCTAAAGATAGACAAAATTGAGGGAGGACATTTGTAGTTCGACTGCCCAGTTTGTGTGAAGTGCAAGGAGGGAACACACACAATGTATTTTCCTCACACTAGAATGGGGTTCAATTTTAGATCCAAATCAAAATGTGTGGGTGATTTTAGACAACCAATGGCAATGGAATGCTTTTGATTCTCAAGATTGTTGAGTGGTGCGAGAGAAGTGCATATGCATTCAAGTGACAAGGATTGCAAAAAATCACAAAACAAAGAATACACAAGTTCTTTTTAATCCCCAAAGTAAAAGTGAGTTCTTTTTAGGCACCAAAATCTAAATGTGAATTTTTCTTGTTCAATTTTAGCCCACAAAGCAATGTCTAGTAAGTTTTTAGGTTCAATTTTTTAAGCCAACTTGAAAGAAATATTGCAATGGCTAGTTTTAGAGCCCAATTGAAAACTAGTAGTCCTAAAACATGAAAGGAATTTAATAATATATGATGGGTTATTTTCCCATGAGTGTTTGAACACACTATTACAATGAATATCAAATGATTTATCTTTCACTTCAATGATCCATGCTCCTCTTAAAACCCACAATCCATGGTCCATATGTTAGATGAAATCAAGAAACAAGAATATATGAGGGTTAAATAAATGATTAAGCATAAAATACCCTAAAACTTAGACCAAGTTACATTGTGATTTGACATTATGTGAAAATTTTAAAATTTTAACTCTACAAAAATTGAGAAACACCTATACCATTGAAGAGCTCATGAAATTCTACCCCATTTCAAAAAATAAGCTTTGAAAAAGACCAAAATATGACGAAGATATGGCCATTTTAAGATGGAGTACAAAAGCAAGACAACAAAGGAGACCCTATTTGCAAAGGCGGCACTATATTTCAAAAGTGACTCTGTATCATTACAAAGGTGGGACTGTATTTGCAAAAGTGACACTCTAGTGAAAAAAACAAAGGTGATGCTCTATACTAAACCAAGGAACTCAAAGGAGACTTTGTCATGACAAAAGCATCTCTATTAACAAAGGAGATTCTATATTTGCAAAAGTGATGTTATGGTAATGTCAAAGGCGACACCACTTCCTGGAACCTACAAAAATGTTATTTCTATACCAAAATATCAATTTTTTAAATGGTTAGCCCTCCTCCTAGTGCCAAAATTTGAACAATGATCTACACCAGGCTAAACAAAGACAACACAAACAAGGTTAGTCATTCAAATTAGCACAAACATCATTCCCTATGAGATTCTTGATTAAACAAAGATGGAAACATGAAACAAAAGCACAAAAGAAAGAAAATAAAACCATGTTAACAAACAAAATATATCAAACCTCCATCCCATAGGGGGATTGGTGTCACTTTGATGTGGAAATTGGTGCTTTCCCAATCCCTTTGATAGGCTTCAAGATCCTTCATGAATTTGGAGTAGAGTAACAATGCAATTTGATAAATGCATATTTTCCTCAAAGATAGTGATAGCAATTGGATGATTGGTGGATGAAATGAGCATAATTACTTTTCTTGAGATTGTGGATCCATTTCAAGTAGAGAAAGCTTCTACTTATAGTAGTGAAGGGTTGAAGAATGGATGAAATCAGAGGATCAAGGACTAAAATTGGAGCCAATAGGAAAGTGACACTTGTCACAAGGCTAATGGTTGAAGGTGGAGCACATTTTGGGGAATGTGTAGAGTAAAGGGGGTGGAAGAGAAATAAATGAAAATGATTGAGGTTTTGAAAGGGTGTAAGAAGAAGTAAATGAATGTGGGTGGAGATGTAAGAAAAAGTGGGTGAGGATGTATGAGGAGTTAATTCCCTTGCCAGAGACAAGATGACATGTAAGAGGGAGTATATTCCTTTGTAAGAGGTATTTATGGGTGTGTAAGAGGCTTTTGGGGGGAAATTGAATGAGGGGGTGGTTGAGAGGAATATTCCTAGGAATATGCCATTGTGAGGATAAATAAGGTAATTAGATAATTAAAAGAAATGAATTTCATGTGCAACCTGGTTAGTTGACTGTGGGTCAAGAGTTTTACCAAGGTTGAGTCAAAAGCTAGAGAATGGGTAATGATGATTATGAGTTAATTAATTCAAAATTAATCTATTTGAAGGGATTAGGGGATTTATCACATTTGATTTAAATAGTTTTATTTATTTAATCAAATTAGAGGTGTTGGGGGGATTTAATTAAATGATTTGATTTTAATTAAATATTATGAACATTAGTTAGAATAAGGTGAATTAATCTAATAAAGTTAATTATTCGATTAATAGTAGAAATTGATGAATTTAACTAAACAATAAATATTATTTAATTAATTGGTTAGTACATAAATTATTTAGGAAGAAATGGTGTTAGTAAAATTAGAATCAGATGCATAGTATCAATTAGGACTTTTTAAGTGTCTACATATTTTAATTTATAACTCTCTCTTGAATCCCCTTTTGTTGGATTTGAGGGGTTTATGGACTAAGAAGTTGGGTTTGATGAAGTTGGTGTTGTTTTGGATAAAGGTTAATGGATTTTAATAAATCAATAGTATTTGGAGATTGATTCATTAAGCATGTTGGGTTTTGGTAGTGATATGGACTAGGAATGATGAGGTGGAAATGATTGGGTTAAGTGTTACGGGTATATTTATGATTTATTTATGCTTGATCTATTATGAAGGGGTTTTCCATTGCAAGGATTTGACTAGTGTACTAGATAGTAATTATATGCCTAATGATTCCTTTGAAATAATTTAGTATGAGATTTTGGAAAGGACTGGTGGCATGAGTTCAATAATAAACTCGTATGGGAAATATTTGAGTAGGATAATTTCTTGTAACAAGTTGATTTATTTCATAATTTTAAGGATGTTGAGTAACAAGGTTCTTTACTTTAGCATGTATCCTCATTTATTAGACTACACTTGTGTTCAATCATTTTATGTGGTTACAATCATCCCTAACTCTAGAAAATTCTATTCCAAATTAAGATGCCCTACTTGCATTCTACTTTGGATTTCATATGGCTTTCATGGATTCCTTAGAAATTGTAAGCTATAGTTTGGTCACCTCAATATTTTTACAATGAAAAATTAAAGGTGCAAACAAAACTAAGCTCAAGTAAGTAGTTCAAAAATGATCCTTTTATATGGCATATTTTCTTGGAATGGGGGATTACCCCATTCCTATAATGTCTCAATGGACATGATGAGTTTGTCTATTCAATTCACAAGTACTTGGTACAAATGTCGGGTAAGAATAGGGGGAGTTCTTTTGAAGTTAGTGAAGAAATTATAGTCTAAGATACTGGCTTGTCATGTAAAGGTCAAAATATTAAGAGGCACATCAAGGTGCCTAATAATGAAAGTATGAACCTCTTTTTCAAAAGAGGGGAAGTCACCAATGAAGTTGCACATGAGGTTTGATAGAGAAATGATCCCACAACCATGGGACAAGGTATGTTTCCTTCTCATGAAGTATTTTAGTCTTAAAGGAAGAATCAAATACTTTTATTTCCACCGTTTACCCTTTCTTAATCACTTTAGGAATAAGACTTTCATAATATTTCCTTTTTACTTTTTATTCTCACTTTAGTCATCTGTTAAGGAAGCCATGGACATGACTTCAAGAAACCTTGAAAATCCTCCCATCTCGCTCCATCAAAGTCTCATATTCCAACTCTACCATTTCCATCTAGCCTTGTGTCCACCAAAACCTATAAGAAATTGTCTAATAGAAGACTCCCCACATGATATCTCTCCTATTAAGAACATTGTTTACTCTCTTGTTGATAAATCTACGATACCTCCAAATAAAGAAAAGAGGAAGGTTGTCACTCCACATAATTTCACCCCTATTACCCCCAAATAAGGCTAAACCTACCCCTCCTTAGTCTAAATCCCCAAAAACCCCTACTCTTTTTCCCAGAAGCTAGCTATGGTGAGCTTGTGTGATTTGAAGAATAGCCCTATAAAGAATTTGGGTAAATGGGTCAACACAAGGACCAAAAACCAAAGTAAAAAGAAAAAGAAAACCTCGATTCATTTTTTCTAGGAAGACAATTCAAATTGGGATGAGGAGGATGATAAAACTAACTTTGTTGGTAGGAAAGAGTTTAAAATCATGCTATAAATTATGAAGGAGATAGAGAGCCTAGTCTAAATTGTGTATGGTATAACATTCTTGCTAGCTGCATGACCCTTAACTTTAGCATTGATTAAATCTCTATTGAATTGAAGGATATGGAGGACAATGAAGAAGAAAATAGAAAGGGTGACAAGAAAAAGGAGGTGATGTAGTATAAAGGTGCAAAACCGTTCAATGTTCCAAGCAAGTGGATATCAACCAGACTTCAAAGCAAAATCAAAGGATTTCCTCAAAATTCAACTCCTAACCTTGCTTTCCCTTGTAGCGAATGCAACCCAGTTTAAGGGAATTTTCACCCAAACTCTACAAATTAATTTCCAAATAAATGATGAGTTTAGATACCCTTTAAGGTCTTACACAACATACCTTGAAACCAACTGAGACTCTTTTTGACCAAAATGGACTTCCAATGCCACTGCCCTACTTAAAGGCTACTAAATTAGCCCAATTTAACAAAGGAACCACTTCTTAAACTCAATTTTTTCATAAAAAATCACTTGACATAGTTATATTGTCACTCAAAACCACAAATTCATCCACCATTTTTTAGATACTAGGCCTCTATACCGCAATTCCACCAAACCCTCCAATTACATGCCAAAACTTAAGGTTTTATTGAATCTCCACTATACCAGGCTTAGGCAACACAACCAATGCATCAAATAGTTCACAAATACTCTTCATATGTACAAAAAACCATCACATTGACAATTCCATCACTGTCTCACCAAAAACCTAACTTGACACCATCATTTCACATGAAAAAGTTACACAGTTAGCCCTAGGGAAACATTTCCATCCACACTAATGGCCTTTCCCTTCCATCCAAAGCATGAAATAATCTATTCTAACATACAGCATACCACTCCATAGAGTAATAGACTTAGACAGCAGGTGGAAAGGCTTGTTCCATTAATTGGCAATCAAAACAGACCCCTCACTAGTTTTACCAGATAGTTCCAGGAATTTGCAAATATCTACCACCAAACCTATTGTTAGATGTTAAAAATAGAACCAAATGAAAGGTTACACATATATCTACATAATCACAAAGAAAAATGAGCCTTTAGGACTTGTACGGGTCCACACACAACCTTTTAAGTTAAAAAATAAAGGAAAATAATAGGAAATAGCATTATATTGATGAGAATTCTTCACGTTGTCCTTCAATCAACTTTTGGTTCGAGCCTTAAAGGCCTTTAAATACATTTTCCCTCCAAGATACAACTTCCCAATGGATATAACCACCTTTTAAATACTAAGCCCCTTAATTATGCTCAAAATTGCAATTTGAAAACTTGTCTTAACATGACAACATTATATTTTGCAATTTTTCCTCAACTTGACATCTATAACACAATATCTCTCAAATACATAAAAAATGGTCTTTATTGAACTTAATTAGGATAAATAAACTTAAAACACCCCTATGCTAACCTTGACACAACTAGATGACCAAATGAATAACCTTCAAGACTTCAATTTCACCACTAAGGTGTACGTGCTCTTGCACCATACTCTTTTACCCAGAAGTTAGCTATGGTGAGCTTGTGTGATTTGAAGAATAGCCCCATAAAGAATTTGGGTAAATGGGTCAACACATGGACTAAAAATCATAGTATAAAGAAAAAGAAAACCTCAATTCATTTTTTTTAGGAAGACAATTCAGATCGGGAGGAGGAGGATGATAGAACTAATTGTTGACAAGAAAGAGATTAAAATCATGCTATAAATTATGAAGGAGATAGAGAGCCTAGTCTAAATTTTATATGGTTTAACATGCTTGCTAGCCACATGAACCTTAAATTTATCATTGATTAAATCTCTAGTGAATTAAAGGATATGGGGGACAATGAAGAAGAAGATAACAAGGAGGATGAGAAAAAGGTGGATGCTAAAAATAAGGGAATAAGCTTATTCCCTTACTTGAATGCAATGCTATTAGATTCAAAAGACTCAAACACCACCCTTGTTGTGCAACCTAATCAGGATACCTACACCAAGTTCATTAAAACTATTATAGATTTTTCTACCCTGATGACTCGATTTAATGAGATTGAAGAGAATTTAAGAGTCATCTCCTGCTTCACCTTCAAATTTATGTTCCACTTGGTGGTCATCCTTTGTTCCTTGCTAGATGAATATTTTAAAAGTTATGAAAAAAATGGAGCTAGCACTAGTACTGATAATAGGAAACTATTTAAATTCCTCAAAGAGGATTGGGATCAAATGTTTGATTATTTTGGAACTCTCTCTGTTTTTGTTTATTTTATATTTTAAAACTTTCAACTTTGTTATTACTATATTGTTATAGTGATGTTTCTAGCTTGTGGCCATTGCAATCTATTTCTTTCTAGGTTATTTTTCTACCCTGGGGACCTTTAGTGTAAAGGGTTCAACACCCTAATTTTTTTATTATATAAAAAAAAAATAAGCAAAATTAATTTAATTAGATGGTCAAATTGTACATCATCTTTATACACACTAATTTGATTAAAATTTCATAAAAATAGATATATACTATATATAAAAATGCATACAAAGTGCTTGCAACATCTTTAGCCTCCATGATAATCCTAGAAGCAATATATCTAATCAAATAACCTCTCATTCCTTCAAAATAAATCATATCTATATTCAAACCCATCTTAAAATTAATTTCTCTTATCTAATAACACATTAAATATTACTTTGCGTAACAATAAAAGTTGAAAATACTAAGTTACTAACCTAAAAACAACCAAAATCATTGCAAATAAATTCATCATCAAATTACATGTCTCAATGTAATAATTTCAAGGATACATAGTCATTCAAAATTAGCTTCCACCATCTCTCTCAACAAAGGGTCTTATGAATTTATATATGGCTAAGATAAAATGAAATGTTATTTTTGTATTATAATATTGTATAGGTTTACTTATTTAGATTATATAAGTTGAAGTTTACAATTAAGATTGAAATAATAGTTAATAGATTATATTGATTCAATATATTTAATTTATAAATGATAAAAATTTGATTAGTTATCATTATATAAAATTATAATAATTTATCTTTTATAATTATATCCATAGTTAATTATATATATTAAATTTATATCTATCAATTGTTAGGCTATATAAAAAATAGTAAAATTTAAAATTTATTTATCATAGAAAATGGTGTGAGATAGTATGAGGAATAGAAGTGAGTGAGATCGAATTAAGTTGAACATTGGAAAAATAGGAGAAATCTTGTAATATGGTGCATAAAAGCTATCTAGAATAAACAAAGAGCTAAGAGGGAGTAGCAAGGACTCTAAGAGATCGGTCATAGCTAGAGCAAGAGAAAGAGAGGCATACCAAGGAGCAAGATGTTGGTCATTAGATCTTATCTTATCTTTTGACTTTAAATACTTGTGTCCTAGGTAGTTATGATAAGTTGTCTCATTTCATAGGATTAAGACACTTGTCATAATCTTGTTTAATCCCATGTCTCCCTTGGCTATAGAACCAAGTGGTCTCATGTATAAATCATATTGATTGACATAATTGATTGACATAATTGATAGAAAAATTTCTATCATTTGCATCATTTGATAAAATAGCATTATTCTTTCATAGTTGATCTCTCTTGTGCTTTCATGAAGTTCTTAGATCTTGGGTGGCTATAATCTTCAGCCAAATCTTTCATGGTGTAGAATTATTCCATACCAACTCTTACATGGTATCAAAGCTTTGTGGGATTGCTCCTTTTTAGTCTTTTTTGAGAGATATAGGTCAAAAATCTTGGTGGATCTTAAAAATTTTAGTATGTTCTTCTCTTGCATTGAATGATAACCTAGAGAATTAGAAAAGCTTGAAAGAAATACTAGATTTGGGGGTTTTCCTCTTTGTGGATTTATATTGTACGTTCAAATCAAAGATTTCTAGTGCAATTTTGAGCTCACCATTGAGGTTGAGAGGTTTCAGAAAATTAGTTTTTATTTCTATTTCATCTAAATCATACATAAGAGGTTATATCTATGAGGGTTTGAAGTTGAAGTGTGGTTGTCAAATCCAAGAGGTAGCTACAAATTTGGAGCATTTTGGATCAAATCCAACCTTGCCATTTCATACAGGAGGCCCAAAAGCTGTAAGATAGACTACCAAATTGTGAAAATCCTAGCACTTGACCCATGCTTTTAGAGAATTTTTTTGCCTCCTTCATTATATGGTCAACCATACAATTTGTAGAGCTCAATCAAACAAAAAAATTATTCTATCAATAAAAGAAAAAAATTTGTAGCATAGGTGAATTTTTTTAATTAAAATTTCTATGTTTTCAAGGTTTGGAGAAGTTTTATTTTGAAAATAAGAAAATACAAAGTATGCACAAGTATGTAGCCTTGCATGGCCAGACCTACACAAAAAGTACTATCGCCTCTCTACGTGCTATGTGACTGTAAGAAAGTTAAGGTATACAAGTGTATAGAAGAAAGAGACATTGTCATGCAACAAAGAAGTGACAACAATCTTCATGAGGAGAACTAAATCATCATGTTGAAGAAAAGGAAGATATAAGTTGAACATATGGAGAAGACAACATACAATTCTAAATGGGTAGTGATATTAAAGTAGTGAAAGAGGGTATCCACCATGTATCAAGGGAAGTGATTTATACTATTGGATTTTGTGGTTGTGTTTCTAATATGTGGTTGTGATTGAAGTCAACACTATTAACATTAATGCATTTGAAATTGTATATATCAA
This sequence comes from Sequoia sempervirens, assembly GCA_007258455.2. Classification (NCBI taxonomy): domain Eukaryota; kingdom Viridiplantae; phylum Streptophyta; class Pinopsida; order Cupressales; family Cupressaceae; genus Sequoia; species Sequoia sempervirens. Next base: position 59,783,344 of record VDFB02000013.1, on the reverse strand, counting down.
GGATATTGAGAAAATTGTAATAAATGAGTTGTAGGTTATCAATCAAGTGAAGTGAAGTTCAATATGTTGGTTAATTCTGTATGTTGTTGATCAGAGGTTGTGGACTAAAGGGTTTTTTTCTAAGTGTATCTAGTTTATCCACGTCGAGTTTCAGAGATCCGCATGAAGATTTGATCAAGTTATGAAGATTTTAATTCTGACAGTTTTTTCGTTTCTTTAGTTGGTGTTCTTGATTGAAGATGATGTTATTTCAGTTATTTTAGTTGTTGCAGATGCTTATCTTGTGATTCATGATGCTTGTGTATGTTTCTAGATCATGATCTATCTTTTTTGCATGTCTGTGTTGATCGTTGTGCTCGTGGTTGGCGATTTTCTCTTGCGTGTTCATGTTTTTCTCATTCTTGGCCGACATACTATTTTTAGTGTATTGTGGATCTTTGAGGAGAAATTAATTGAAGTGTTTTCATGTTGGAGATGTTGATTTGGGTCCTCAATAAGTTGTGTCTGACCTTGGTTGGTTCGCATTGTTAATATTTAATGTTTTGGGTGAACAATTTATATTCATTTTATTATTTCTTTATGGCTGACATAAAAGGGATGAAATTTCATGTTGCAGATATATATAAGTGATTGTTCATTTCATTTGAAGTATATCAAATGTGTGTGTGTGTGAATAATATTCTAAATCATTCAAAGGCAGAGCAAAGTTTGAAGAAGAGTGAAGACTAGTGAAGAATAGTTTATGTGCTTAATTGGAACTGTAATAAGGCATTAGTAGATGTTATTTTCTCAGTTCAAAATATAGATGGATGTAATCCAAATCTCTTTGTAAGATAGTGTGTCTTCCTTTGTAATTGACTAGTGAGTTCAAGGCAGTGTGCCTGAATGCATGTACATTCCCCATATTTCATTTTCATTATACTTTTAATAGGGTATAATCTTGTGGACTAACCTCCACATTGGTTTTTCCCCTAACAATATTTTCACATAAAAAATCTTGGTGTTATGAGTGTTTTTGATGTGTTAATGATTTATGCTTTCACGGTTAATTATCAGATATGAGAATAAGGTTAATAAGTTGAATAAGTTTTTAATTTCTGTAACAATTGATTCACCCCCCACCCTCTCAGTTGTCTGCCCTTGTATTTCCAACAATTGGTATCAAATCAGGTTCCTTGGAAGAAGTTTAACAACTTAAGGTGATCCAGGATGGCAAGTTACAAGAAGGATAGTCTGAGATTTGATGGAAAAAATTATTCTTTGTGGAATACTTGAATGGAGTACCATCTGAGATGCATAGGTGAACCTTGTTGGAGCATTACAAGTAATATGTATATTATTCCACAGAATGGTCCTACTACTTCTACTGAGATTAGAGATGTTGAGTATAATATCTGGGCTAAGGAAGCTTTGTTGAGTGCTTTGACTGATTCTGAGATGAAAAATGTTTGTTGGCTTTCAGTTGTTCACTGTATTGGTTTTTTTTCCTTGATGTCAAAAGAGACTTTGGTGATATGGTTTCAGTTGATGTGCATGATCTCAGATTCAACTTTTGATACATATTGATTGGTTTGGGTATTACATGATACATCATCATTGTTGGTGATTCATATCTTGATCATATTCAATAATGATTGGAATCATGGCATGTTTATGATACTTGGTGCATTTGATTATCATTGTATTCAATATTTGGCATATTTAATATTTTGTGGACAGTGATTTGGTATTTTTGTATGACATTGGCACTATTGTTTGGCACTCTTGGTTTTTGCATTCAGTTTCACATTCAGATTTGCAACATTGTGATGTTTGTTTACATTCATATTTGATATCTTATGGTACTGATGTTTGGAGCTTCATGTGTAGATAGTAGTTTCACTTGATTCTATGGTGAATTTAGTTCTGACATGGAACATACAGTTTATGACATTGTAGTGGGAAGGTATCTCTTGTTTCAGTTTATATGTTTTCACCACTGGTATATTCAGCAGGTATATTATTTAAGTTGATCTTTTTCAGTTTGATCTTGACTTCATTAATATTTACCAAGTTGATGGTTGGCTAAGATAAAAGAGGCCACTTTGATACTGGGTCTCTTTGCATTGGATGATGTCTTTGTAAATTATTATGAAATCTAGTTCATAGTGCATACATTACTCTATTAGAATTTGAAGGACTTTGAGGTTGATGAGGATATTAAATTATTTGTATTGTACATCATACATGGTGCTAGGAACTAAAGTGATATGTTTTTTTAAGCAAAGAAATTAGGCTCTAAAGAAAAATCCTAAGGCTTATGTTTTTAACATGGATCTCTTTACATGAGCCTTGACATTCATTAACCTTTGTTAAATTTTAAAGTCATATGGTATATGAGTGTCAACCTTTTCATTGCTTTAAGTCTTGTTCAAAAGATCATTGGGGTTATTTTTTTCAACGTGTTTGTTTTGGAACCATGTTTTATTAGCTTTGAAAATGATGAGTAGGAGACACATCATCATTGTGGGTTGACTTGGCAGTGACTGTATAGTGTTTGTTTGCAAACTTCAAAATACATTATGATGTTAGTTTTTGGACTTCAAAGCTCTTTTGAAATCATTATGCATTTGGTTGAATGATTGTTTAGGGCTGAGAGAAACCCTAGCTGCCTAAAACCGACATGGAAGAAAGTTTGTTGGGTAGAATGAAAGTTTCGAAGAGCTTGAAGTTGGGTATTTTATTCCTGGTTCTTTGCATTTGTTAACAGGTATTATTGAAATGCATTCGATAATAGGTATTATTGAAATGCATTTGTTAACAGGTATTATTGAAATGCATTCGTTAATAGGTATTATTAAAAGGCATTCATTAACAGGTATTATTAACTACTCATATTTGAAATGCATTGTTTCCTAATCAGGATTTGCAAGTTGTTTTGAAATCCTAATGGCATTTGATGTATGGCTTCTGGGGTTGTTGAGAAACCCTAACTGCATTCATTGCTTGGAGAATCAGTTTTGAGAAAGTTGGTTGATTAACAAACAAAGTTTCATTGTTCAGAAGTGATTAATTGAAGATTATTCAGTTATTCCTTTTGGAATCCAATTTAACTTTTTTTTTGTTTTATAAATATATGGTTGTAAGCCATTTCTCAGTTGGGTGAAAATATGTATGGCTAAGAACAAGGGGTTTTGAGGATAGAATAGATTGTTATATTATAGTGATATATTTGTGTTTGAAATGAGTGAAAAGACAGTTTAAAAGATTTATATTTCTAATTTGATTACATAGATTTCATATTTCAGTGAAATTATTTTTGTACTATTTCATTCAGTACACATTTTAGTGAGCATTATTGAAAATCATGTATTATCTTTTGAAACTTTGAAAAACAGAGGAGTTGGTGCTCCTGTGAAGTTGGTGCTGCTAACTTGAAGTGGGTGCTTCAAAAAAGTTATTGGAGTTGGTGCTCCACATTTTAATAGAGTTGGTGCTCTTTTTGAATGAATAAAAGGATCAGTTTGTGAGTGGTTTTTTTATACCCCAAGAGGGTTTTTCCACTCAAGAAATATTTTTGTTATGTTATTTTATTTTTGTCTCATTTTGTTTCAAGTTGATGTGTTCAATTAGTCAATGCTCTGATACTTTTAGTTTGTTTAAAAGACAGTTTAGTTTGTTTAGGAATCTTCCATAAAGCAAGGTAAAATTCTATTGTGTAAAGTTGAAGTCCTATTTCAAAAAGCATAAATAAGATTGTTCACAATTTGATGGAACAATGCTACATGATGCTTTTAATATAAGTTGATTTTCTTGCATATCTTTCTACAAATTTTAAGTGTTCATTTGTTTTGTTAAATCTGCCACATTGTTTTAAGGTCAAAACATTTAAGTTGTGCATTCAAATCAAAGAGTTTAAAAAATATATCACTCATATTCACCCCCCCTCTTAGAGTGAATCCACTTCCAACAATTGGTATCAAAGAGTAGGGTCCTGCATTAGGTTTTATCACCTAGGATTGATTTTGGTCTTGGAATTTTGTCATTATGGCACATGCACCTGAAGGTTCATCCATTACAAGAGCTCCTTTATTTGATGGCACTAATTATGTATTCTAGAAAAGTAGAATGGAAACATATCTGATTTCTTTAGATCTTGATGTCTGGAACTTAATGTGTAATAAATATGTTGTACCTGATACCATACCTATAGATCATGATGAGAAAAGAAAATATGAAATGAATGCAAGAGCTAAACATGCATTGTTGTGCATTTTGAAAAAAGATGTATTTGTCAGAGTCATGCTTTGTAAATCTGCATATGAAATTTGGGAAAAGCTTGAAAACATTTTTCAAGGAAATGAAAAAGTTAAGCAATCCAAAATCCTTACTCTCAAGAGTCAATTTCAAGAAATGAGAATGAAGGATGATGAAAATATTGTTGATTATTTATTAAGGATAGATGAAGTTGTCAATGTAAGAAGAGGTCTAGGTGAAACAATTTCAGAGTCTGATGTTGTTCAAAAAGTGATTAGAACTTTGCATCCTAAATTTGAGTCTAAAGTTTCTACTCTTGAAGAAAAGAAACATTTTGACTCACTTACCTTGGACAATTTACAAGTCATATTAACAACATATGAAATGCGGATAGGAAGCTCTGCTTCAACATCTAAAGAAATTACTTTTAAAGCATAAAAGAAAGAAGATTTAGATAGTGAGATAGAATTGCGTAATTCTTTAGAAGCTCTTTTAGTGAGGAAATTGACAAAGAAATATAAAGGAAAAATGCTATTCAAATGTTTTACTTGTGCAAAGTCTAGACACTTTGCTGCTAAATTCCCTTACGGTGATCAAGCCAATGAGGATGAAAAGTCAGAAAAATAGTATAAGAAAAATGATTTTAATCTGAAAAGAAGTTTAACTTCAAAAAGAAAAAAGAGTCTCTTTACCAAAGAAGACTTGGATGTTGACACAGATGACTCACTTGGTGATGAAGATGAAACTTTTTTCATAGTTGAAGTTGATAATCAGTCTATTTTAGAAAATGATTAGATCTAAAAGGTGAAACTGTATGTATGGCCACAATGAATGAAATGGAACTGCAAGAAAATAGACTTGCATAGACTTATGGTTCTAATAAAGAATTGAATGGTTTTGAGAATGAACTGAAAATTTCTCTAAGTGAAGTTCAAAATTTGAAGGACTTAGTATACCAAAAAATTTCAGATTGAGCGAGATACTAAGAATCTAGAGAGTAAGATTATAATCATTGAAAAGGAAATTATCGATTTAATACTTCAAGTTGAAATTCTTAAGATTACAAGGATGCAATTGGAATTCAAGGAAGAAAAGTGTTGTATCTTAGAAACTAAAATCAACAATCTTAGAAAGGAATTTGATAATTTTACAAATATTTTGAATCAATAAAGGTCTTATGAAGACAAGTCAGATCTTGGTTATATGAATGATTCAAGTTATTTTATAGATATAGATATACAAGCTAAATATGGCAGATCTAGACAAGCTTTCTACAAGAAGAAAAATAGTATTTCTAAGAAAACTATGCGAATCAAAGGTAAGTTGATTTGGATGCCTAAAAGGAGAAATTTAGAACAGGAAGGTATTTTTAGTCAAACTAAGTTACATGTTAAAGTTGAAAATACATGGATCTTAGATAGTGGTTGTTCTCATCATATGATAGGGGACATAAGTATTTTTATTGAACTTGAATTTGGTGATTTTGGTTTAGTATGGTTTGGTAACGATGATTATATACAACTTATGGCAAAAGGCACAGTGGCTTTTGGTAATAACATTTTCTTGCCAAATGTTTATTATGCAATAGGTTTAAAACACAATCTTCTAAGTGTGACACAAATATGTGATCAGGATTTTTATATTCTTTTTGATGATTGTGGGTGTCAAATTAAAAGGAAGTCATGAGAAATAGTTATTGCTTGTTCAAGGACATAGGGAAATATCTATGAAGTGACTAGTGTGAAAGTGCTTGATCAATTGAGGAGGAGTCTCTATAATCTTCCTACTATTTCTTTTCACTAATCAATCTTTGTGATTTCAAGGAATGCTTTAAAGTTTTATCTTATATCCCTGAAAGTATAAACTACAATCAAATCTTTGTAGCTTAGTTGGTGTTTTGGAATAGTTTGTGATTTTCATTGCATGAAGGAATGTGAGTTTTTTTAAGAGAATTGGTAAACTCAATTCATTTTTCTAAATACCATTGTTTGGACAGATCATGATACATTTATGAAAGTGAATCTTCTTGTCAGAATCTCTAATTAATAACAGTGGTATTATTTTCAAAAGTTTGTGCTACAAGGTATCTAGGCTTAAATTCATGTATTCATGATAGAAGTAACAAGGGGTTGCAAACTTAATAATGTGATTGGTGATAAAACACTGCATTCTTGTGACAATGATTTAATCATTAAATTCATGAAAATTGTGTGGAGTTTGCAATTATGTTTGACAATAGAAAATTTCTTTTGATTATTGACAATGCAAAGTGATACTTGTTAAGGTGGATAGTAATGAAATTCAACAATAGAGCATGATAAGGCAGTGAGCTGTTGAAATAAAGATAGAGGTAGTGACATTAACGGTCTAGCAGTTTTAACATTGATTATGTTGGTATAGATTTTGTAAACTCTTGAGTACAATCAAACAACATTGATAGAAGTTTGTGCATTCTTGGATGATGAAGTTTTCAATAAACTTTTGATAGTTGATTATTATGGGACACTGGTTGTTTGCATTCATATTCTGACTTGAGACTCGTGTGGGTTGTATGACATAGATTTGGCTACTTTGTGTCATTTTGTAGTGCTCAGGATGAAAGGAGCTTTAGTGATTGTCTAAAGAGAAAGGTTTGCTACATTGAAAATATGGTTTAGTTAGTAAGTTTTGTATATACAGTATACATGATCTGGATATGGTATTTTGACATTTGCAAATTAATTTTATTTGGTATGATAGTGGCATCTACTTTTTTGATATATGCAAATCTTGTTAGAACTTTTGGGCAGTGGTTTATTTGTGATGAAATATGATTGGGACTAATTAGTCACAGGTTGAACTATATTCTTATGATGTTCAAAAGTTTCATTCAGATATTTCCTCTAGTTCATGGATTCAGGGGGAGAAAAGTGCAGTATGTGCTAAAAAAATAGTGGTAGTAGGACAGTGAAGATCAGAGTTTCAAAGATACAGGGTCACTGATTAGAGAATTTTCACCTCTCACTTGTTGCTCTATTTGTGTTTGTAGCAGGATTCATTGGTTATTTGGATTTCATATGTTGGTATATATTTTGTTTCAAGTATATGGCATGGTCATTCTAGTATATCCAGTTTAGATGTGGTATATTTTCACTTCATCTTGTGCAAGTTATCTTTCACACAATATTTGTGACTCTATTTTTGGTCAATCACTTTATAAAAATCTTTGGTTTTGAGCAACATTTATTATTGGGTCACATTGCATTGATATTGTTTTGCTGCCAATCCCTATTTTGGCTATTCTTTCTTTGTCCTTGTGACAAAAAATGGGGAGAATATGTTAGTTTATAGTGGTTTAGATGGCTAAGTTTTTTCCATCAAGGACAAGGGGGGAGTTTTTTGGCTTTCAGTTGTTCATTGTATTGCTTGTTTGTCCTTGATGTCAAAACATACTTTGGTGATATGGTTTCAGTTCATGTACATGATCTCAAATTCAGCTCTTGATACATATTGATTGGTTTGCGTATTACATGATACATTATCATTGGTGGTCATTCATGCCTTGATCATATTCAGTAATGATTGGAATCATGGAATGTTTATGACACTTGGTGCATTCGATTATCATTGTATTCAGTATTTTGTGGACAATGATTTGGTATTGTCATATGGCATTGGGACTATTGTTTGGCACTCTTGGTTTTCACATTCAATTTCACATTCAGATTTGTAGCACTATGATGTTTGTTTACATTCAAACTTGATATCTTATGGTACTAATGTTTGGAGCTTCATGTGTAGATACTAGTTTCACTTGGTTCTATGGTGAATTTAGTTCTGACATGGCACATATAGGTTATGACTTTACAGTGGGAAGGTATATCTTGTTTCAGTTTATATGTTTTCATTTTGACAGCCACTAGTATATTCAGCAGGTATATTATTTCAGTTGATCTTTTTCAGTTTGATCTTGACTTCATTGATTTTTATCAAGTTGATGGCTGGCTAGGATAAAAGAGGTCACTTTGATACTGGGTCTCTTTGCATTGGATGATGTCTTTGTAAATTATTATGAAATCTAGTTCATAGTGAATACATTGCTCTATTAGAATTTGAAGGACTTCAAGGTTGATGAGGATATTAAATTATTTGTATTGTACATCATACATGGTGCTAGGCACTAAAGTGATATGTTTTTTTTAAGCAAAGAAATTAGGCTCTAAAGAAAAAGCCTAAGGCTTATGTTTTTAACATGGATCTCTTTACATGAGCCTTGACATTTGATCGGCCTTTTTTAACTTTGAAAGTCATATGGTACATGACTGTCAGCCTTTTCATTTATTTAAGTCTTGTTCAAAAGATCATTGGTGTTATTATTTTTCACATGTTTGTTTTGGAACCATGTTTTATTATCTTTGAAAATGATGAGTAGGAGACACATCATCATTGTGGGTTGACTTGGCAGCGACTGTATAGTGTTTGTTTGCAAACTTCAAAATACATTATGATGTTGGTTTTTTGACTCCAAAGCTCTTTTGAAATCATTATGCATTTGATTGAATGATTGTTTAGGGCTGATAGAAACCCTAGCTGCTTAAAGCTGACATGGAAGAAATTTTGTTGGGTAGAACAAAAGTTTGGAAGAGCTCGAAGTTGGGTATTTTATTCTTGGTTCTTTACATACGTTAACAGGTATTATTGAAATACATTCGATAATAGGTATTATTGAAATGCATTTGTTAACAGGTATTATTGAAAAGCATTCATTAACAAGTATTATTAACTGCTCATATTTGAAATGCATTGTTTCCTAATTAGGATTTGCAAGTTGTTTTCAAATCCTAATGACATTTCATGTATGGCTTCTAGGGTTGTTTAGAAACCCTAACTGCATTCGTTGTTTTAAGAATCAGTTTTGAGAAAGTTGGTTGATTAACAAATAGAGTTTCATTGTTCAAAAGTGATTAATCGAAGATTGTTTAGTTATTCCTTTAGGAATCCAATTTAACTATTTTTTTTGTTGTATAAATATATGGCTGTAAGCCATTTCTTAGTTGGGAAAAAATATGTATGGCTAAGAACAAGGGTTTTTTTAGCACAAAATAGATTGTTATTATAGTGATATCATTTGTGTTTGAAATGAGTGAAAGAGAGAGTTTAAAAGATTTATATCTCTGATTTGATTAAAAAACCCCAGGAAAGTCTTCTCTATTTCTCTATAATATTTAGTGACAAGTAATGTAGCTTGAATTCCAAATTAACTCCATGGCCTTATAGCCATTTTGCACAAATTATTGCCACCCATTGCATTTACAAGTTCTATTTAATGTGGGTTTACTGCCAAAGAATGTAGCTCAAGTTTTCAATTCACAAGCCAACTCTTACATACACTGCTTGACTTGTATGAATATGTTTAATGTGGGTTCTCAATTATCTGTCATTAACCTGTAATTCTTATGCAAAATACGATAATGAATTGTTTGCCATGGGGAACTGAAAAAAGAGTATCATGAAGAACAATTTGTTGTGGGGAACCTAAAAGAGAGGTGGAAGTAACAATTTTAACAATAGTCTGCTATCAAACCAACACCTCAATGGCTCTTTCAACAATGCAACCTAATCAATATATTTTCTCACACATTTCGCAGTATATTTTACCATACAAACATATATATACACACACACACATATACATATATGTATACATATATATACATATATATACATCTATATATACATATATATACATATATATACATATATATATATATATATACATATATATAGATATATATATATATATATATATATATATATATATATATATATATATATATATATATATATATATATATATATATATATATATATATATATATATACATATATATATATATATACATATATATATACACATATATATACATATATTCTAAATTCGAGCTCTATTATTTGGCACTAAATATTATAGACAAATAGGTAAAATGTAAAAGAACTATTAGGAAAACAATGAAGAACCATAGGAAAATGAGAGATAATGAAAAACCGACATTAAATAGAACTTTTAAACAAGAGGAAAGAATATCATAAAACATATTGATACAATATAAGAAATCTATGTAATAGTTTGCTTATCAATTTTAAATTGGAGCCACATTATTTGGCACTAAATATTATAGACAAATAGGGAAACTGTAAAAGAACTGTTACAAAAACATACATGCATACATATATATACATATATACATATACACATTATTATATACATATATATATTATATATATACATATACACACACACACACATACACATACACATATTTACATATTCATACATATATATATGTATACATATAGATTCCAGAGAACTACAATTTTAGAACCCTCCAATCTTCTATAAAACAGACATGGACCAAGCGATTCGTACAATACTCTACTATCAAACTAGCACAACAATGCAACTTAATCAACATATTTTCTTGCACATTTTAGAGTATTCTTTCTAATATATATATATATATACATATATACATATACATATATATATACATATATACATTTATACATATATATATCTATATATATATATATAGATATACACCATATATATATATATATGTATATATGCATGTATATGTATATACATATATATATATATGTATATCTACATATAAATATATGTATATATATATCTACATATATATATATATATATGTATATATGTATATATATATACATATATATATACATATATATATATATAAATATATATATATATATACATATACATATATATATATATATATATATATATATATATATATATATATATATATATATATATATATATATATATGTATATCTATATGTATATATATATACCTATATAGACACATATATATACTTTGTGAATCTTTGGTGTTATACACATTTTGTACAGTTAGTTCCTTGGTATCTTTCTATTTAATTTAACTTCAAATCCTTTACAAAAAGGATGGTGTAGATTGTGAATAGTATGTGGAAATCAATGCTTTGAAACATACACAGATACATATACGCATATATATATTGAAGACAAATAGAGAAATTGTATAACATGGATGACAATAAAACTTAAGAGCCACTAAGCAAATATAGATAGGGCAGGTGCATGAAGATGGGTAGAAAATTTGTAGCCAATTTACTTTTTCATCCCGAAATAGCAAAAATGTGAGCACATTATAGTAAAACGCACTCACATTATGGCTTGGGAATGATCAAACCTAGGATCGGTCATAATGATCGAGCCTAGTATCAGTCATTACCAATCCATAACATGAGCACATTATAACGGGCTCGCATTATGATTTAAATTTCAAAAAATGCGCACATTTTGAGCTCAAAAAATGTGTACATTTTTTGAAATTAAAAAAATATTTCCAAAATGCGAGCGTGTTATAACACGCTCGCATTTTGGTCTACATTGAATTTTTTTCTTGTTTTTTCTTGTCTCTTTCTTCTTGTTATCTTTCAGGGAAACTATATACATGAAATAAACATTTAAGTATAAGTTGACATTTACATATGGACGTTTACTTTCTTATACTTTAAGTTATATTTCATGTATATAGGTAGGATATTTGAGAGTGGTTTTAGATCTCTAGGAGTTATAATGCAAATTCTAGTTTTTGGAAGATCTCAAAAATTTTAGACAGTCAAATTTCAGTAATCAGGAGGTCAAATTTCAGCAATCAACAAGTTGTATCATCTTTCTCTCTGTAGTACCCCTCCATTCTCACCTGGGATGTGCAGGTAGTCTAGCTAAGGAATCAAAAGAAGAAGATGGGACAAGAGCTTCTAATGGTATTTTTGTGAGTACGATATTATATTATGATTGCATTTAATTGGTGATGCTTTTATATAGATGCAATATTAGGTGGTGATGCAGTGAATTAGTAATTGTTCATGATGATATGAGGTGATTTGTATATCTTAGTGATGTTGTTTTATATTCAATGTTGTAGTTGCTAATGTGGTTATTTTCATGCCCATAATTTTCACAGAAAAACCCAACCATTTTTTTTTTTTAAAACCATTAATTAATTAATTAACGTTCAATGTATTTAAGATAAAATACTAACCATCTCAACTTGAATATTATAGTGTGCAAGATAATGGATCTCTAAAAGGAGTATGTGATGACCCAGAATTTTGCAAAGGTTGTCATTACTCCAAAATGTGAACTCACCAATTGTTAGATTAACTTTTGTTTCAACCATCCAATCCTTGTAACCCTAATATTCTCAAAACTTCATTTGGCATTATTGAACCAAAATAGAACAATAGTGTTTAGTTCCTTCTTATGATAACAATGTGGTTACTCCCTATTACTTTATACATATATTTATCCCAATATCCATAAATGCATAAAATTGTTATTAATATTACCCTAAACATTGATAAGGCTAGTATTGATCACAATATCTCTAGCCTTACATTAAATTTTTCCTAAGATCATTGATCATTTATTTATTTATTTATCAATTTTTTTTTTTAATTTGTCGCATTACTAAACCCAACATTGTTTCTCTAACTCCCTTCCATACTACATTTATAGTTATTGGCATTAGAGTTAAATTTTAATTATGAGAATTAACATCGTGGGATCCTATAGTTTACCAACTTATTCGTATGCCCATCCCTATGTCAAACATCCATATAGTTTTGGGAACAATTTAAAACATCATTTATTCGCTTTGGTAATTGAATCTCTTTCATCTATTAGTTTGACCTTTAAACTTATCCCCTTAATACTCATTATATATATATATATATATATATATATATATATATATATATATATATATATATATATATATATATATATATATATATATGTATGTATAAAATTTCCCCATTTCTTATTGTTATTTCTAATGTTGGTATATCTTATGAGTTCTATCCAAATAATATGATATGGTTGTACTATTTGAAACAAGTAGTAATAATCTCATCATCTCTACCCTAACAATGCTACTCATGACATGGTTAATGATGTTGTTTTCGTATAAGGTTTGTATGGATTATTGTTTCAGTGCCACTTCACAAACACAGAGGATTTATCACAACAAAAGATAAATAGCGACCATCGAACCACACTTGTACATATATGATTAAATATAAATTTTAGGTTGGAATTGCAAGGGATAGAGCCATTAATGTAAATATGAGCTTAGATACAAATATAGCTAATTCATAATAGATAAATAGACTTAGGCTCCAACACCAATTATTCAGTCAGAAATCTAGTAATGCTAAATGTCTGGTAGAGTATGTCGACCAACGACAAGAGTGCATAGAAAGAATCATTGATAAATATGAGTGTAGATGTAAATATATTGATTTTGTTGATCAGATGAAGCTAACGGATTCTACTATTATAAAATCGATTGCATGCCAAAAGGGTATAGAAAATCATAATTATCTTCAGAGTGGTTGCCTCGAAAGTCTATCTCGTGGAAATAAAAAACAATACCCTCACTGAGAGTTGACGCCTAGAGTGAAGTCGGCTATGGCCCAAATCTGTACAGCAACTTAATGCCCAGAAGTTGGAGTGAAACGATTTTCAGATGCTGTATGGTGCCTAAGAGTGGCGCCTCAATGACCAGTGATTGGTCGTCCAGGGGTTTATGTGTGAACGAGTGAGGTGCATAGACTGCATAATTCAGAGGAACAATTAACTACATGTATTGCAAAATACTACATCGACCTACCCCTTAGATACCAACCTATGACCTGCATAGCCACCCTTAAGCGTGGAAAAAGAAAATAGATCGTAAATGAGTAAACCCATGGGAAATAACACTACTCTTCGCTGTCTATTCCACAAGATCATCCTAAGTTATTTCCCATACGTACTAACTCAGTTCACCATATTCGCGTTACCGTTGTGATATCAAGCCCACATATATATAATTATCAGTATTCCATTTCAACATGGTTACAAAAGTTATACTTATCCTACATACAATCCCTACACACTAGACCTATTTCACGTCCAATCTTTCCTCACTTACTGTGTATCAAATTGGATTATCTCGATATTAGCTAGCTAGGAACCCTCTGGTACAACTCTCTCTTGTTAAAACTGTGATCAAGACTCGTGCCAACGTCCAGGCAATATTCAAACATTATTGGTAGCAGCTGTCTATTGCCAGAACTTTCCTTGCCGATGCATGATCATTGTACATTTTCTACCAGTCAAATTATTAAGGGATCTAAACTAACACGAGAGTGTTCTAGATGACTGCGAACAAGGACAAGGTGATATGAGTCATCAATGGTTTTACGCTGGATGCAATTTATTTCCTGCTGACTTCAATAGCCTAACAAACAGAGTGGTCATTCCAGACTGAAATTTATCACCAAACCCTCTCACGCATCAGAAGATAAGCGAATGAGAAGACAATCCTACGATAGCATTACCTACGTGACCAGGGAGTAGATTGGTCTGCTTTAATTGCAAATCTTCGGAGTCATCCCTGAGTTGGACTACACCCATACTTTATTGATTAGGCATTGGATACCGGACCACACCCATCTTTCGGTAGATTATAGGTTATGCCATCATATAGCACACTCCCCACCAAACCACGTAGGATTGTTTACAACAAAATAGACTCTACTTAATTATATTGTTGTGCACCTTGCTCTCTTATTGAAGAGGCTTGATAATCAAGCTCCAAAAGTAGGTAATTAGTGTTGCCAAAGTGGAGCAGAATTTGGAAAGGCTGTATGCTTCTCAGGTCATCTTCGAGGAGGAAAGGAATGTTATTCACATGCTAAACTGCAAGGGATAGGAATCACAACCCATTTGACGGGATCATTTTAAAGTTCTCACCACTCCTCTTTTCCTTCCATATACTTATTCGATAGAATCTGTTTCTTCAGATATGAAACTCATTTTTTACTCACTAATATTGGAGGTTTAGGTATTTTCATACGGGTAGCCATAGACACAGAGATTAAATGTTCTTATTTTCAGGTATCATTGTTGCCATTTAGAAGGTACGCAGAAGGAATAGAGGGGAAGATGTCAGTCGCCCCCCCCCCCAGCACTCTCAAGAGAGCCTGTGACCACCTCTGCAGGCTGCAGCCTACAAGAGGCTATGGCCTCCTGGGTCTGAGTTCTCTCAAGACATAGTTTGCGTGCAAACAGAGGACATTCAACATTATTTATTTTATTTATTTATTTATATATATATTTTTAAATTTTCTGCACTTCCCTTCGCAGCATTTTTTTTTGTAGTTTGTAAATAAAATACTATTAACTTGTATGATTAGAGGTAATCATCTTGGTTCAGCCTATATGATTTGAGCAATACATTATTTAATATACACTTACGTGTGAAGGAATGCCTAGTAACAATACTTCTTGCAGATCTGTGCATAGGTATAAATTTATTTATTTATTTATCTTAATATACGTATATTCCCTTTTTACATGCAATATATATATATATGCACACAACTATTCTATGTATAGATTCTAAGGATTTATAAATCAAGGCAACAATTTTGTTTCTAAAATGTATTTTTATTTATTTATTTCCTACTTCTAATTGCGAGGTTATCAATGAAAGTCTTGTAGGTTAGGAGTAGATTATCAAACTCTATTCGATCTCTATATATAAATATATACTTGTGCAACTTGAAAGAACACAATTTGTTTATCTCCTTATAAAAGAAACCAACATCACTCAGTTTTTTTTTTTTTTTTTTAAAAACACTCTTAATTTCTATCATAGAATAGTAAAACAAAATATAAAATTTTGTTTTAAATATTGGATCAGTCTTATTTCAGTAAAATAGATGGTGCTTAGGCCCACTTTCCCTCTCAACAACGAGGTTATTATTATTATCACTATTTTTGAACGTATGGGTATATAGTAAAATTTTAGCCTTCGTAGAGACATAAATAAATCACTCTTTCATTACACTAAAAAGGATACATACACCATACTTTAATTCCCTCCCTTGCCTTTTTATTCACAAACTTGAAAGTGTATACCAATACATCCTTAATAACAAAAGAAATGAAATGAGAGATCTAACCTTATATTTCTATTTCAAGAACACAAATTCTTCGAAGGAACCTTCTTGGCTTCCATGTTTCTTCAAGAATGTTACAAGAAAAGTATTATAATACAAGCCTTATGGAAGAATAATATTGTTATCTTAATGTAAAAAATTCATCATGCATTTACTTAAACTCTATTTATTCTACATTATGTAGAAATGAGGTAAACAACAAACTAGTGCACGAAGCCTTGCTCTCCACCCTACCGTAATGGCGTCATGGAGCCTCGTGGGCTCTGGCCATACCCGTGAGCAAGAAATCTATTAACCCCAAGATGATAGATGGAGTTTTCTCAATCTTACCAAAAAGACCAAAACAATATGACATCAAATTTCACACATTTAGGCTCCCCACTTACCATATTCAACAAGATCCACACAACATTTTACCCTCCTACAACATAACGGACAAAGATGATGAAGATGAGGAAACTTATATTTTTGTTTAGATGAGGGGATTTAGATATTCCATCCTCCACTCCTCTCCAAGCCAATCTATCTTGAGTCCATATCCTAAGAGGGAGACTTCTCTCCTCCTCACCTCTTCTCTTCAATTTACACAAAAGTTCTCCAAAAGGAGAAGTGGGTAGTGCCCAAATCTTCCACCTTCTTGAGATATATAGGGATCTTCCAACCCTACACTTTTTCCCACAAGTGCTCACACATGTGTGAGTCTTGTGCCAATTCCAAGAACCTTTGGGGAGTAGAAGGTTGAGAGTGACAAGTCACTCTTCCCAAGCCCCAACACTTTTTGAGTTGTCACATTCATGAATGTGGACTTTTGAGGGGTCTTTTCACATTCCAAGGACAAGTTCACATGTCAAAAAGGTTCCAAACCCATAGGTATAGGTCCTAGGGGTCTATTCTTGTTCAAAAACCAAGGAAATTGACTCAATAATCCCTTTCTAAAAACCACAAAAGAATCCATACGAATTTTCATCCTGACCAAGGGTTCCAACCCCAACCAAACTCACATCACATGACCTACAATTGGATTCTACCCAAACATGATCACCCAATCAATAATCAAACCTCAAACCCTTCTAAGTCAAATAGGGCTACACTTCGAACTTCCCAAAGATGTATCTGATACGATTCCAATATTTATCCAACCTCCTATTTGCATATTTGATCCCTTTAATGTTAATCCCACATTGACTCACTTAATTTCCTGCACAACATAATTAAGCACAGTTAGATATAATAATAAACCACATTAATTGCAAACCGAATCTTTGTAACTTTATTCACGAATCATTTACATAGCTAATCACTCTTTCAATGCAATACGACACAACAATTATCTTATTTCAAATTCATCTTATAAGTTTGAATCTCATACCATAATTCGCATGCACATACATCTTCATTAAGTAAAATAACAATGATATAACATAAACTAAAAATAAACTATAAGGTCATTGTTAAATAGTTGCCTTCATATCATTCGTAATATATCTAACCATCTATTTAGGAGAAATATATAACAATTTAAGGTTGTATTAGTCACTTGCAATGAGAAGCCTTACAGTTATGGTGAGGGGATGGCGTAGCATCACTTGTTCGTGAGTGCCCTGCTACGCTATGATTCCTTCTCACGAGGTGCTTGCATTTAAATAGATATATTGTGCACAACATTGTTTGTATGTAGGGATTGCAGGTACATAGTCTCGATTCCACCTACTTTGGCAGGACAGGGCGAGCACCTATAACCCAATGGTATAATGTTGAAACAGAGGTGGCAATGAAGTCATCCCGTCCCATGATGTCAGATCATCTTGTTTAAATGGTTTTGTGCATTTTTGTAATTGTCGTTCTTTGTGGTCGTCATTTGTGTTTTGTCATACATTATTTATGTTGGTATTTTATAAGCTATGTTTTATTTTATTTAAATGATGGTAATGATTGTTTATTTTAATGTTACATTTAAATTGTATTTAAATAATTAAATTTTTTATTTATTTTTAAAAATCATGTATTTTATTAAATGTTAATTAAATATTAAATGGTGTTTATTATTTTAATTAATTATCTTGTTGAGGATAATTGTTAGACTAAATTATTTAAATAAATTAGATAATGTGCTTTGCAAGTAATGTAAAAACAAAAATTAAAACAAAAAGTATTGAAAATAGAAAAATAAATAAATAAAAGAATGAAAAAGTTGTGAGAATGAATGAGAACTCAGATCTGACTAAAAGCTTGCTTTAAAAAAAATATAATTTCTTTTATTTATGATTTTTGAGAGCTTTCGCAATGGAATGGTATTATCTTTTATTTAATTAAATTTTTGTGAGTTTTTAAACACAGAGAGGATTATGGAGACAGAAGTTGAAAAATAATTGTTATGCATTTTTGCATCTTCTAAAGTTTTCGGAAAGGATATTTCCATTTTTTGTTTGAAATATTTTGGGAAGAGTCTTCGGATTAAGGATTGGGTTTCGAGATTTGAGCATGGTATTCTAGAGAGGAGACTTTGAAGCAGGAACGAGAAGCTCTTTGTAGAGGCCATTGGGATCAAGCAAGCTTCATCAGATTCTCGAGAGCACAGGACTCCAGGTTCCACTCGTTTTCTCCTTTAGTCTTCTGACTCAAAAGATATAAATTAGTAAATGAATAAATACTTTTGAAAGGAGGATCTTTGTTAGAAATTTTCATAGTTGATAAATAGAAAACTATCATGAAGGAATTTCTATGATCTCTGAAAATATTTTGTAGCTCCTTTTATAAATTGTTTATAAATGACATTGTTCTTTTAATAAATAGATTAATTTGAGTATATATATATACATACATTTCTGGTATATATATATATATACATATTCTTATATAAAAATATTATAAGTTGAACTTAGATATAGTACAGAGAAAATTACCTAATTTTTTTGTTACAGAGGAAATTATAACCTAATTGTTTTATTGATGGATAAAAGATATATTTATATATATTTATTTTTTTGTTGTGCTATGGATTTACTTTTGAAAGAGAAATGGATATTATATAATATAGATACTTATATATTTAAATATATCAAGAGTTTATTTTAAGAATCTGTGTTTTATCATATTATATTATGTGGAGTGATATATATACATTCATTAAACTATATTCTTGGCATTTAAAGTTATTTGAAAATTGTTTTTCAAAATTGAATTCATGGCTGACTACCATCGGCGTCCGTACCGGGTAAATGACAGAATTTTTATTTTATAAAAATAGATTAAAAATAAAATAAATATACAATTTTAAAAAGGGCAATTGAATTATGCCCATTATTATGGTTTTGTTGGGGTTTGGGGAGGGGCACGACAGGCCGTACCCACCCCACCCCCCTGTGGCACAGACTGCCACAGCAGTCCTTACGGACTATTGTGCGTAGCAGTCCGTAGGACGCTGTGTACAGTAGCTGCGCAGTCCCCACTTGCCTCCCTGTGTGTTTATATTATAAGTCTTTATTTCATTTTCTTTTTTATTTTAAAAAATATAATATATAAATATATATATATATATATTTATATTTATATGTATGTTTAAATATTTATTTTAGTTTATTTTTTTATAATTATAATTATTATTTTGTCATTATGATAATTAATATATGTATATATATATAGTTAATATATATATAAAAATATATTAATAGGTGTTGAAGTTGTGGTTTAATTAAAGTAAAATTTATCATTATGATTATTACAAATGTAGAAATATTATTGTTTGAAAATTCATTATAAGTGCATGCGTCAGATGTTATTATAGTCAATTGGGGAAATTGTGTTATTGGTTAGATGGGAATGATTTAATGTTTTATGATGCAATCTTATAAAGTTAATTTTGAGTTATTTTCCTTAATGGTTATCGTTTAGTGTTGTCGATGTGGTAACCATTTTTGATTGTGAACCCTTATTCAAGAGGCATGTTTAATTTTGAATGTTATCCTCGTCTTGATTACTTTTGAGTTGAAACTTATTGGTTATGTGATGGAAGGGTTATGGGTTGTTCAATTTTGTTATGAATTGCGAGATGAGTTATGCCTCGTGACTTGGTTTTGAGTTATGTGCTTTATCATTGAGTTCAACCCTTGCCTAGTTTTGATTTATGTTAGGAGTCTTAGGGAGTGGCTCTTCGTGGGGCCCGACACCTCGATTGGAGGATGGGCAGGAGATCCCATGAGAGCTAGGTGATGACACTCTCCACAGACACCCATTTGCTTTGTGGCTTATTGCCTCTTGAAATGTATTTTGAAAGTTGTATGCTTAATGTGTTTCAAATTCTTTTAAGAATGATTTATGAATGTTCTGTGGACTTGTTTAATTGTCATTGCTTTGATTAATTGTGGTGAGTTTCTTATCTTTATCTTATTTCTTGACTCGTGAATGTTGTGGTTATTTTATTGTATACCTTGAGTTTGTATTTGTACTATGTTGTTCTTGGAGTCAGTTTGACATTCATGGTCGGGTTCTCTTCCTTGTCACCTCTAAGCACAGGGGGTGAGTTATTTATAATTCACATGGTTGGGTGGAACGTGCTCCTCACCCATTGGGTTCCCCATCAGCAGTCTATCTTCTCAGCATTTCTGCAGTTGGTGTTGCACCAGTGTTCCTTTGTAATTCAAATTTCATTGTATTTATATTATCCCACACGTTTAGGAAATTTGATGTAATTATTAATCAAGAGATTGTAATGTAATATTAAAATGATGATGTAATAGTTAGCATCAATCGTAACTTGTTAAAAGAGATTCATTATGATTGTATTATGTGATGTATTAATATTCTTGCTCTTGGTTATTGGATGTATTCTTACTCATGGTTTATAATATTAATAGTTATGTTGTTATCTTTTACTTTCGTTGATTAGTTGTTTGTGAAGTAACCTCGCATGCCCCAGAGAGATAAGCGTAATAGTGTAATGTAATGTGTTATGTGATTATGGTTAATGTTTCTTGCATGTTTAATTGTATTGTTTTTAAAAAAAAAAATATTTTCTATGTGTGTGTTCTCTGGGGTTTGCATGACAGGCGTTACAACTTGGTATCAGAGCACGAGGTTCATATACTGGGCACTCTGGTTCATATGAGCCCATTATGTTGTCCTAGTGAATTTGTTAAGTGAAGTTTTTAAGTAATCACGATGATCATGTTGGATTGTGGAAAGGATGTAAAGATTTGAACCACGTAGTTGTTGGAAAGTAAGTGTACACTTGTGGAATTATGTATGTAATTGTACTTCCCTTGTAAATGTGAGAAACCAGTAACTGTGCATCAGTTGAGTGTTGTGAATACCCCGTACTTGCTTTGTGGGCCCATAACCCACAGGTCTTAGGATGGAGATATGATGTACCCATGCATTCTAAATATGTTGTATTTGGTGTGGGATTAACCATACCATTATGTGTGTTTGTATGTTTGTTACCTGATTGAGGGCCAACCCACGTGTGTTTGAAAATCTATACATATAAGAGTAGCCAAAAGCTAGTTTCATGGATTCTTTTCTTTTGGTTCTCTAGTTCCTCAATCTGTGAAGGGGTAGTAGCAGCCATAAAGTTCCTTGGGCGAAGTGTGTAGCGTATGCATATTGCGACGCAGAGTAGTCTTAGCTCAACCGATCCTGAGGAAACATACTCACTACTTACCCTTATGATGGATCAGGGTACTTGATTCATATGTGCTAGCTTGAACCCCACAGTTTTGAGTATAGTAGCATTGGATTGTTAGTTTATGCATGGTCGTCCATAGGGACGTTGACCTGGCATTAGCAACTCAACCTCGTCTGTATGAGAGGTGAAGCTTGAGTAGCCCCATATTGATATGCTCATATATGTATTGCATACACTGTATCTACACATGTTTCGACATGATGCAATGGATACGATGCCACACCCCACTGATGTTCTGACATAGTGTTGGTGATGATGTCGTGTTGCTGATGGTAGTGAGCTGGGCTCGAGGACACGATGCCACGTGCATAGACACATGAAGGTGCACTATGAGATTGTGTTATGATAGCCTATTTATGTGATGAGTATAATGGGGCCTCACACATTTGTAGAGGGATACTCATGTTTTCTTTCGACAGTGTATGTGTCGGTTAGCATATGGGTAGGTCCTAGCCATGTATACCTCTGGTGTTGGTGAGTACCTATGTGTGCCTTCTCCATGAGGTATCGCTATGCGGGAGTGTCTAGTGCGTGCCTACTTCTGCGGAGCCACAAACACACTACCATGCAGCATACGACTAGTGTGTGGGTTCTTTGGCTGGTGTATGACCATGCCGCACTGCGATGCAATGTGGGATGGAGGTCGAGGTGCACATCCTATGCGGGCAACCAAGGAGTGTGTGGGCCACTTGGTTAGTCCATGTCGCGTGATGACGCGAGGTAGGGTGTAGCCGAGGAGCACACTCTAGGTCATGTGGATGGCATGCTCACTCTGCACCACATGAGGGCTATTGTTATAGCCGAATGATGTTCCCTCCTTCCTCATTTGGTGGCTAGTTTCTAGTCACATAGTGTTGTATTGTGCAATTTTGAAGATTGAGGACTTCCTATATGATTGTTGATGATTTTCAATTGACCTTAAAGGCTGACATTTTGTTTATGTTTGATTGTAATGGTTTAGCCACACTTTGTGACTTATTCTCTCGTACCCCTTGTGGTTACATTTGATTTACTGTTGACATTGCGTGCATTTCTTGCTTTACTGTTGAAATTGAATCTTATTTGATGTTTGTTTTATGACTTTTGTGACTACACTAGTTTATCTTTGTTGTTTTAGAGGTCGGCCATATGTTGTATTGTGATTCCTCTCCAAGGATGTATGAGGCAGACTTGGTGAGTGTATACAAGGAAGTAGATGCAGGGAAACTTGAGGATGGGGGTATGTGAGGTTATTTTATAGCTAGGACCCACTACCCACCTATGCGTGATGACTATCTCTTGGAGGCTAACCACCTTGTACAAGAAGACATGGGTCATAGTGGTCTTGTTTGGATGGTATCGCCATGTGAGTGTTGCCTAAGACCATCAAGCCACTGAGTGTGAGGTATGGTTTATGTGAGATGGATTTTGGCTCTTGGCTCATGGATTTTGTTCATGGTTTAGTATGTTGCTTTCTGGTGTCTAGATGGACCCTTGTGTAGCCTTGTGTTGTGTAGTTCCTAGTGATGTGACTTTGTATGTATGTGTTAGAAGAATATTTCTTAAATTTTGTGCCTATTGATGTAAAAGAGGGATAACCATGCTATCTTAAGTGTGGGTATATTGTGACTCTGTGGTATAAAATAGATTGGATATTATTGAGAATCGTAAATTGTGACTTAAAATATGTTATTGAAACATGATATGGTGTGTATTTTTGTTAATTTCAAGTAATCATTTGATGTGTTTTCCTTCTATGATATTTTGAAGATGTTTGTTGTGTAAATGAAAAATTGAGTTAATAGGAGGACTTGCTTTGTTATTAGTGCTGAAACCAAGTATGTTATTGTAAGAGATGTAAGGATTTATAAATAAAAGTAGTTAACAAGATATTATTTTCAAATGTGAAGCCAGATAGTGATTCTAATTGTAATGATTCAGAAAGAGGGTGTACATCAATTATAGATTAGAGAAATTTTGGTACTAATGTGGTTATGTTTCCATTTTGAGCCATGTGACTTCCAGGAGTAAGTTGATTTTTAGGGGGGGAGGATGTAGTACCCCTCCATTCTCACTTGGGATGTGCAGGTAGTCTGCCTAAGGAATCAAAAGAAGAAGATGGGACAAGAGCTTCTAATGGTATTTTTCTGAGTATGATATTATATTATGATTGCATTTAATTGGTGATGCTTTTATATAGATGCAGTATTAGGTGGTGATGCAATGAATTAGTAATTTTTCATGATGATATGAGGTGATTGTATATCTTAATGATGTTTTATATTCAATGTTGTAGTTGCTAATGTGGTTATGGTGAGGGGATGGCGTAGCATCACTCGTTCGCGAGTGCCCTGCTACACTGTGATTCCTTCTCACGAGGTGCTTGTATTTAAATAGATATATTGTGCAAAACATTGTTTGTATGCAGGGATTGCAGGTACATAGTCTTGATTCCACCTACTTCGGCAGGACAGGGTGAGCACCTATAACCCAATGGTATAATGTTGAAACAGAGGTGGCAATGAAGTCATCCTATCCCATGATGTCAGATCATCTTGTTTAAATTATTTTGTGCATTTTTGTAATTGTCGTTCTTTGTGGTCGTCGTTTGTGTTTTGTCGTACATTATTTATGTTGGTATTTTATAAGCTATTTTTTATTTTATTTAAATGATGGTAATGATTGTTTATTTTAATGTTAGATTTAAATTCTTTATTTATTTTTAAATGTCATGTATTTTATTAAATGTTAATTAAATATTAAATGGTGTTTATTATTTTAATTAATTATCTTGTTGAGGATAATTGTTAGAATAAATTATTTAAATAAATTAGATAATGTGCTTTGCAAGTAATGTAAAAATATAAATTAAAACAAAAATATTGAAAATAGAAAAATAAATAAATAAAAGAATGAAAAAGTTGTGAGAACGAATGAGAACTCAGATCTGACTAGAAGCTTGCTTTAAAAAAAATATAATTTCTTTTATTTATGATTTTTGAGAGCTTTTACAATGGAATGGTATTATCTTTTATTTAATTAATTTTTTGTGAGTTTTTACACACATAGAGGATTATGGAGACAGAAGTTGAAAAATAATTGTTATGCATTTTTGCATCTTCTAAAGTTTTCAGAAAGGATATTTCCATTCTTTTGTTTGAAATATTTTGGGAAGAGTCTTTGGATTAAGGATTGGGTTTCGAGATTTGAGCACGGTATTCTGGGGAGGAGACTTCGAAGCAGGAACAAGAAGCTCTTCGTAGAGGCCATCGGGATCAAGCAAGCTTCATTAGATTCTCGAGAGCGTAGGACTCCAGGTTCCACTCATTTTCTCCTTTAGTCTTCTTACTCAAAAGATATAAATTAGTAAATAAATAAATACATTTGAAAGGAGGATCTTTGTTAAAAAATTTCATAGTTGATAAATAGAAAACTATCATGAAGGAATTTCTATGATCTCTAAAAATATTTTGTAGCTCCTTTTATAAATTGTTTATAAATGACATTGTTCTTTTAATAAATAGATTAATTTACGTATATATATATATAGATATACATTTCTAGTATATATATATACATATTCTTATATAAAAATATTATAAGTTGAACTTAGATATAGTACAGAGAAAATTACCTAATTTTTTTGTTACAGAGGAAATTATAACCTAATTGTTTTATTGATGGATAAAAGATATATTTATATATATTTATTTTTTTGTTGTGCTGTGGATTTACTTTTTGAAAGATAAATGGATACTATATAATATAGATACTTATATATTTAAATATATCAAAAGTTTATTTTAAGAATGATGCAGGAGCATCCAGTGGTGTAAGGGCAATCTTGCATCACCCAAAAATAGTTAAATTTCAAGTTTCTCAGTTTTTAGATGTTTTTACATTTTTGGATACCCTTTTCGTCATAATAAAATTCCTAATTTATGGTTTTTATTTTTGGTTCTTGGGTTGAAAGATATTGTAGTTTAAGTTTCCTAGATTTGCACCTAAAAATCTTCCGAGTGGGATTTGAGGCACTTAGAGCTTCCGGATTGGCCCTGAAACATATTGAAATTGGCGTAGCGAATTTCAAGCGCATTCTTGACTTCGAGACCTTTCCAACGGTTCAAACGGTTCGCGAATCGGAGGCTTGGATCAAAAGTTATGACCCCCCGAAGTTGGCACACTTTCTGGAAGATACCATTGCAAATGCTCTTTTGAAATTTGAACTTCATGTTATAAATTTTTGGCGCCAAACCACATAAACTCAAATTGAATGTTGTTCTGGCTCCAAACAAATGAGGAGCTATATTTATGGGCGGGTTTTCTAATTTTTGGGCAACTTTTTTGGGGACAAGCTCACATATTGCAAAAGGGTTATTTTGTAGCTTTCTGTAGCTTGCATGTGTTGTAGAACTTGGGGATTTGAGATCCTCTGCATGTAAGAAGCTCTATTTTCTGAATAATAAAATTATTCTCTTGTTGTCGGTTATTTTCAATGTCTCAGGTTTGCGCCTTCATCAAGTGGTATCAGAGCGGGTTTTTCTTGAGCGTGTGGACAGATCGCCGATCGTGAGGCAGTTCGCACCAGGACCATGGTTGTGGGTCGAGGTCAAGAAAGATGCCTCCAAGAGTGGTGCCTAGTAGGCGTGGTGGTGCCAGAGGTGGTCAAGGTGGAAGAAATGCTAGTGAAAGAGATGCACTGGCAGCCCTCCAGAGACAGATTGATGTGTTACAAGAGCAGTTGAGAAGGGGGTTAAGCCCGAGGGAGGAAAGTGAGGATGAAGGAGAGGAAGAAGAAGCAATTGATCAAAACCAAATGCGGCTAATAAGGGCCATTTCGAAGATCAGGAAAAGACCCAGAGCAGAAGTCCCCAGTTATTCTGGAAGTCTGAACCCGGAAGAGTTGATCGACTAGATCAACAAGTTAGAAGAATATTTTGAGTATGAGGAAATAGAGTACCTAGATCGGGTTAAGTTTGCAAAAATGAAGTTGAAGGGCCACACCAGTATTTGGTGGAAAGAGGTCCAGTTGGAAAGAAATCAAAGAGGAAAAGGCAATATCACCATATGGGATCGCATGGTAGAGAAGCTGAAGAAGTAGTTCATACCAGTGGACTATGAGTTAGACCTATTGAAGAAATTGCAAGGGTTGAAGCAAGGAAGCAGATCTGTGAAAGAATATACTAAATATTTTCACAAGATAATCATCAGAACGGGTCACACAGAGGCCAATAAGGAGAAGGTAGCCCGATATCTTAATGGGTTACGACCGAGAATTCAGGAGGAGTTAAGCCTAGTCAAAATGACCACCATTGAGGACGTGTATCAATTTTCTTTGAAGGTGGAAGAGAAGCTGAACAAAAGATTTGATGGTAAGCAAAAAGGACGAGGAGGCCAAAGCGGAAGGGGCAATGGTAGGCCTTCAGGAAGCCGAAATGATGATGAAAAGAAAAGTGAAGATGTGGGTACCAGCCGAAGCCAAAGGAATGACAACTTCTACCGCCCTCGTAATCAAAACAGTGGTGATCAAAGAGGTAGAGGACGAGGGAGATATGAAAAAGGCATCGAGCCTAGAAGAACACAAGGAAGGAGACAAAAGGCTAGAAGGTCGTGGAAGGGTTGTGCATGCAATGAGGAGGCCCAATCTGAACATTCAGATGATCTGAAAGGGGAGAAACCCTAGTGATTAGGAGAGCCCTAGTGACTGAGGAAAAGGAACCAGAACAAAGGAAGAATTTGTTTCGCACAAGGTGCAAGTGTGAAGGAAAATGTTTTGATGTCATTATTGACGTGGGAGCACTAATAATCTGGTGTCAGAGGAGATGGTCACAAAGTTGAAGCTGAAGAGGGAAAACACCCACGTCCGTATTGGATTTCCTAGTTGCGAAAGACCACAAAGTTTTGTTCAATGAGCGCTAGTAAAGTTCAAGATCAAGCTACCATGATGAAGTACTGTGATATCATCCCCATGGATGCCTGTCACATGTTGTTGGGGAGGCCGTGGCAGTTTGATAGTCGAGCTATACATGATGGCCATGCAAACACTTATTCCTTGACAAAGGATGGGGTTCGTCACAAGTTGAAACCCCTAAAGGAGACCGAAGAAAGTATGCAGAGTGCTAGAATTTGTTATGTAGAGTTGGAAGAAATTTTTTAGAAGGTATGAAGCATGAGCATGTGTGTTATGCATTGATTCCTAGAGTGAGTAAGGAGGATAGTGAGAAGGTTCCAGAAGAAGTTTCTGGAATGTTGGATGAGTTTCAGGATATTGTTTCTGATAATGTACCTGAGGGTTTACCACCAATAAGGAAAATCAGTCATCAGATTGACTTGATTCCTGGAGCCAGTTTGCCAAATAGGGCAGCTCATAGAATGACTCCAGCAGAAAATGAGTTGAACAAACAAGTTCAAGAGTTATTGAGAAAGGGTTTAATACGAGAGAGTTTGAGCCCATGTGTAGTACCTGCAGTGCTAGCACCAAAGAAGGATGGGGAGTGGAGGATGTGTACAGATTCCTGAGCCATAAACAAGATAACAATCAAGTACAGATTTCCCCTACCAAGGATGTATGACCTGAAGGACTATTTGAGTGGAGCTCAGTACTTCACAAAGATTGATTTGAAGAGTGAATATCACCAGATCTGGATTCGAGAGGGAGATGAATGGAAGACTGCCTCCAAGACCAAAGAGGGCCTATACAAGTGGTTAGTCATGCCTTTTGGGATAACCAATTCACCAAGCACATTCATGCGGCTCATGAACGAGGTACTAAAAGAATTTCTCGGAAGTTTTGTTATTGTGTATTTAGATGATATTTTGATTTTCAGTAAGACGTTGGATGAGCATCTGATGCATATTCAGAGAGTCTTTGAGAAGTTAAGAGAAGAGAAACTGTTGATTAATATAAAGAAGTGCAGTTTTGTGAAGAGAGAGTTAGTGTATTTGGGGTTTGTTGTCTCAGCAGAAGGTCTCAAGATGGACCTAGAGAAGGTGAAGGCTATTCTAGAATGGCCTACCCCAAGAACTGCTATCGAGGTGAGATCTTTCGATGGTTTGGCTAGTTTTTATAGAAAGTTTATTAGAAACTTCAGTAGTATTTGTGGACCCCTAACTGAAACAATGAGAGGGGATAGAAAAGAATTCAAGTGGAGCATTGGAGCGGCAAAATTTTTTGAACTGTTGAAGCAGAAAGTGATAGAGCAACCTGTTCTAGCCCTCCCAGATTTCAACAAGGTGTTTTAGGTGGATTGTGATGCTAGTGGTTGTGCCATTGGAGCAGTGTTGAGCCAAGAAGGTAAGCCCATAGCCTATTTCAGTGAAAAGTTAAATGATGCCAAGAGAAAGTATTATGTATATGATCAGGAATTTTATGCAATAGTTCAAGCATTAAAGAAATGGAGACATTAATTGTTGTCGAAGGAATTTGTTCTATATACTGATCATCAGGCCTTGCAGTACATAAATAGTCAGGGAAAATTAAATCAGAGGCATATGAAATGGGTAGAGTTTTTGCAGAGTTATAACTTTGTTTTGAAACATAGGAGTGGGAAGTCAAATAGGGTTGCAGATGCCTTAAGTAGGAGGCATACATTGATGACAAAGATGCAGATTGAAGTGGTTGGGTTTAATGAACTCAAGACACTGTATGCAGAAGATCCTGATTTTGCAGAGGCTTGGAAAGCTTGCAAGGAACCTGTTACAGTGGACAGGACAAGGTGGCTGAATTTCATAATCCAGGATGGCATGTCATTTAAGGGAAGTCAATTGTGTATCTCGAGGAGTTCCATAAGGGAGAACCTGATAAAGGAGAAGCATAGTGGAGGAATGGCTGAGGACATTTTGGTCGGGATAAGACCATTGCCATTATCGATGAAACATTATTATTGGCCTCAGTTATCACAAGATGTGAAGAAGTTTGTCGCGAGTTGCGGGGTATGTCCCGGATGGCTAAAGGTGAGCCAAAATCTGGGGCTTGTATCAGCCCTTACCTATACCGAGGCAGGAGGGGATATAAGTATGGACTTTGTTCTTGGTTTGCCAAGGACGAAGAGGGAATGATTCAGTATTTGTGGTAGTTGATAGGTTTTCGAAGATGGCACATTTCATTCCATGTCAAGAAGACCCATGATGCAGTCCACCTTGTGACTTGTTCTTCAAAGAGGTGGTGAGGCTACATGGTCTGCCAAAGAGTATTGTTTCAGATCGTGACACCAAATTTGTGGGGTACTTTTGGAGGACCTTGTGGAAGAAGCTGAAGACAGAGTTGAAGTTTAGTTCTGCACACCATCCACAAACAGATGGGCAAACAGAGGTTGTTAACATGAGTCTGGGTAACCTACTGAGATGTTTGGTAGGAGATAAACCCAAGGGATGGGACTTGATCTTACCCCAGGCAGAATTTTCTTACAACAATTTTGTCAATAGAAGCATTGGTAGATCACCATTCTAGATTGTGTATGGAGGTAGCCCCAGAATAGCTCTAGAATTGAGGAAGCTGGACCAAGAGATGAAAATAAGTGCCGAAGCTGAATATTTTGTAGAACACATCAAGGATATACATGAAAAGGTAAAAGAACATATTAACAAGATGAATATGCAGTATAAGGCTAAAGCAGATCAGAAGAGGAGGTATAAGGAGTTTCAGATTGGTGATGAAGTGATGGTCCACTTGAGGAAAGAAAGATTTCCAGTGGGAACATATAACAAATTGAAGATGAAGAAGTTCGGTCCCTGTAAGATTTTGAAGAAGCATGATTCAGGGAATACATATGAGGTAGAGTTGCCTGATGGAATCCATATTTCCCCTGTGTTCAACATTTCAGATTTGACAGAGTATCATGAAGGTGGAATAGAGGAAGCACCAACAATAGGGCAGTATGACATTCCAGCACCTACTTCAGAAAGGGAGGAGATTGAGGCAATCTTGGATAGTCGTGTGGGAAGGAGTACCAAAAATAGGCAGTATGAAGAATATCTAGTGAAATGGAGAGGACGACCTGTGGAAGATTCATCATGGCTATCTAACATAGCGGTTGACCGGTTTGGTTTTCCTCAACCATCTGAGATGTGACAGGGTCACTTCTCAAATTACCCTGGGTGTCTGATGCAGGAGCATCCAGTGGTGTAAGGGCAATCTTGCATCACCCAAAAATAGTTAAATTTCAAGTTTCTCAGTTTTTAGATATTTTTACATTTTTGGATACCCTTTTCGTCATAATAAAATTCCCAATTTATGGTTTTTATTTTTGGTTCCTGGGTTGAAAGATATTGTAGTTTTAGTTTCCCAGATTTGCACCTAAAAATCTTCCGAGTGGGATTTGAAGCACTTAGAGCTTCCATATTGGCCTCAAAACTTGCCGAAATTGGTGTGGAAAATATTGAGCTCGTTCTTGACTTCGAGACCTTTCCAATAGTTCAAACGGTTCGTGAATCAGACGCCTAGATCAAAAGTTATGACCCCGCGAAGTTGGCGCACTTTCTGGAAGATACCATTGCAAATGCTCTTTTGAAATTTGAACTTCATGTTATAAATTTTTGGCGCCAAACCGCCTAAACTCAAATTGAATGTTGTTTTGGCTCTAAACAAATGAGGAGCTCTATTTATGGGTGGGTTTTCTAATTTTTGGGAAACTTTTTGGGGGCTCGCATATTGCGAAAGGGTTATTCTGTAGCTTTCTGTAGCTTGCATGTGTTGTAGAACTTGGGGATTTGAGATCCTCTGCATGTAAGAAGTTCCATTTTCTTAATAATAAAATTATTCTCTTGTTGTGGGTTATTTTCTGTCTCGGGTTTGTGCCTTCATCAAAGAATCTGTGTTTTATCATATTATATTATGTGGAGTGATATATATACATTTATTAAACTATATTCTTGGCATTTAAAGTTATTCGAAAATTGTTTTTCAAAATCGAATTCATGGCCGACTGCCATCGGCGTCTGTACTGGGTAAATGACATAATTTTTATTTTATAAAAATAAATTAAAAATAAAATAAATATAAAATTTTAAAAATGGCAATCGAATTTTGCCCATTATTATGGTTTTGTTGGGGTTTAGGGAGGGCACGGCAGGTCATACCCACCCTGCCCCTCTATGGCACGGACTGCCACAACAGTCCTTACAGACTATTGTGCGCAGCAGTCCATAGGACTACTGCGTACAGTAGCCTGTGGGGGACTGCGCGACAGTCCCCACTTGCCTCCCTGTGTGTTTATATTATAAGTTTTTATTTTTATTTTTATTTTATTTTTAAAAAAATATAATATATAAATATATATATTTATATTTATATGTATGTTTAAATATTTATTTTAGTTTATTTTTATAATTATAATTATTATTTTGTTGTCATTATGATAATTAGAGAAATATATGTATATATATATAGTTAATATATATATAAATATATTAATAGGTGTTGAAATTGTGGTTTAATTAAAGTAAAATTTATCATTATGATTATTACAGATGTAGAAATTTTATTGTTTGAAAATTCATTATAAGTACGCACATCTGAATGTTATTATAGTCAATTGGGGAAATTGTGTTATCGGTTAGATGAGAATGATTTAACGTTTTATGATGCAATCTTATAAAGTTAATTTTGAGTTATTTTCCTTAATGGTTATTGTTTAGTGTTGTCGATGTGGGAACCGTTGTTGCTTGTGAACCCTTATTCCAGAGGCATGTTTAATTTTGAATGTTATCCTCGTCTTGATTACACTTTTGGAGTTGAAACTTGGGTATGTGCAGGATCATGGTATGCCAAAAAGTGGCAATATTTGTAGGGTATGTGGCTGACGACTTTTTTCACCCAAAATTAAAGAAACAAAAAGGGTTTTTAGAGGAGATTCTCAGCTTTCCAAAAATATAAATTATGATTTAATTTGAATTTAATAAATAATTATTATTCATTTTCTATTAGAATTACAACTAAAGTCCTGATCGATAGGTTGATTGAAAAACATCTATAACTTTCAACGGTATCATATTTTTGAATCCAAAAACATACATTCTATGCTTTACATACTATAGGATTAAAAAAAAGAAAAATTACTTCATTTTGACCAAGTTAAGGTGGTCGCACAGACGAAGCTTTTTATATTTTCTAAAAGTTGTAATAAAAATTCATAATTAATTATTTACTTGGAAAAAAATTACAAAAAATATGCATCACTAGGGACATGAGTCCTACTTATATATAAAATCTACAAAAAATATTATCATTTTTATGGTTAGGATGGTCTATTTTATTACCCATTTCTTATTTTTTCCCCTGAAATTTAAGTACTAATGTGATTGAAATTTCAAATCTTTTCACCAAATAGATTTTATTTATTTTTAAATAAAACCTAGTATTTTAGAAACTACATTCAATTTTCTACAAATTCTATTCTTACATATTTTTGAAATAATATAGATAACTTATTCAAATATTTACGTCAAGTTGCCTAACACTGATTTTTTTGAATTTTTTGCCACTTAAGGGCCTGTTTGGCATACCATGATCCTGCACATGCCCACTTATTGGTTATGTGATGGAAGGGTTGTACGGGTTGTTGAATTTTGTTATGAATTATCGTGAGATGAGTTATGCCTCACGTGACTTGGTTTTTAGTTATGTGCTTTATCTATTGAGTTCAACCCTTGCCTGGTTTTGATTTATGTTAGGAGTCTTAGGGTGAGTGGCTCTTCATGGGGCTCGACACCTCTGTTGGAGGAAGGGCGAGGAGATCCCATGAGAGCTAGGTGATGACACTCTCCACTAGACACCCGTTTTCTTTGAGGCTTATTGCCTTTTGAAATGTATTTTGAAAGTTGTATGCTTAATGTGTTTCAAATTCTTTTAAGAATGATTTATGAATGTTCTATGGACTTGTTTAATTGTCATTGCTTTGATTAATTGTGGCGAGTTTCTTATCTTTATCTTATTTCTTGACTCGTGAATGTTGTGGTTATTTTATTGTATACCTTGAGTTTGTATTTGTACTATGTTGTTCTTGGAGTTGGTTTGAAATTCATGGTCGGGTTCTCTTCCTTGTCACCTTTGAGCATGGGGGTCGAGTTCTTTATAATTCACATGGTTGGGTGGAACGTGCTCCTCACCCGTTGGGTTCCCCATCATCAGTCTATCTTCTCAACATTTCTACAGTGGGTGTTGCACCAATGTTCCTTTGTAATTCAAATTTCATTGTATTTATATTATTCCACATGTTTGGGAAATTTGATGTAATTATTAATCAAGAGATTGTAATGTAATATTAAAATGATGATGTAATAGTTAGCATCAATCATAACTTGTTAAAAGAGATTCATTATGATTGTATTATGTGATGTATTAATATCCTCGCTCTTGGTTATTGGATGTATTCTTACTCATGGTTTATAATATTAATAGTTATGTTGTTATCTTTTACTTTCGTTGATTAGTTGTTTGTG